>CAUYUJ010019505.1:122900-214276 GCA_963575745.1 Prorocentrum cordatum | reverse complement strand
CAAGACATATTTTTCTTTCGAAAATATTGATTTTCTGTTCCCGGCGCCCTGGAACCCCTTCCGGGCCGATTCCGGCACCCAGGCCGGCGCTCGAACCGAACGCCCGGGCCGGCACCTGGGCTGCCGGCCGAGCCGGATCCAGCGCTGGCGTCGGCTCTGGCCGTCGCCGGAAAAATTGAATTCCGAGGCCGCGCTAACAAAACTCATCCAAACAGATTTTCCGAAAGTGCATCATTTCTGCTCCCGGCGCTCGGAGGCTTCTGCGTCTCAAGGAGAGGTGGAGCAGACATTAAAGGAGGTAAAAGCAAGCACACGAACGCTATGGACGCGCGATGCGCTGCCACAAGCCAGCTTCCCGCAAGATCGGTCCAGAGTGGGAGGGGACGGAGCTGGGCGGGTGATGGACCACCAGAGCACTGCTCAGCCTTCCCTCAGCCCTGGGTCTGCTGACCACACAGGAGCACGGCAGACCACACAGGAGCGCGGCAAACCACAAAGGAGCAAGGCAGACCCCAAATGAGCACGGCAGTCCACACGTTCGCACGGCAGACCGCACAGGAGCACGGCAGACCGCACATGAGCACGGCAGACCAAGAAGGAGCAAGGCAGACCACACAGGAGCACGGCAGACCACACAGGAGCACGGCAGACCACACAGGAGCACGGCAGACCACACAGGACACGGCAGACCCCACCGGAGCACGGCAGACCCCAAAGAAGCACGGCAAACCACACAAGAGCACGGCAGACCATACAGGAGCACGCCAGACCACACAGGAGCACGGCAGACCATACGTTCGCACGGCAAACTCCACAGGAGCACGGCAGACCCCAAAGGAGCACGGCAGTGGTACGTGGCACTGCTGTGGTATGCCGTACTAAAAACGTGGAATATCTCATAAGCCCAGGGGACAAAAGGACGCTTCCCGTTCTTGTCCGGTCAGGTTCGCTCGAGGCATCCTCAAAAAATCGGGATGTTGAAAAATATCAAAAATTTTTGTTATGCATGAAAAATGAGCGTTTCGCTCGAGACATCCTCGAACAATGAGATGCCGACAGAGGTGTTTTACAACCTCTTATGTTAAAAATGACGTTTTCGCTCGGGACGTCCTCAGAAAATGAGCAGGTGGTCTGCCGTGCTCCTGTGTGGAGCACGGCAGACCACGGCCATTTCGCTCGAGACATCCTCAAAAAATCAAGGTGTGGTCTGCCGTGCTCCTGTGTGGTCTGCCGTGCTCCTGTGGTCTGCCGTGCTCCCCGCAGGAGCACGGCAGACCGCGCGTAGGAACCGAGAGGAGCACGGCAGACCAAGACGAGGAGCACGGCAGACCAGGCTTAGGAACCGAGAGGAGCACGGCAGACCAAGACGAGGAGCACGGCAGACGACGCACCAAGAGCGCCCTCAAGACGACGGAAAGGATGACCAAGACGAGGAGCACGGCAGACCAAGACGAGGAGCACGGCAGACTATGCCCTAAGAGTGCCCTCAAGACGGCCGAACAACGGCAGACCCCATAGGAGCACGGAAGACCACAGAAGAGCACGGCAGACCAACAGGAGCACGGCAGACCACACAAGAGCACGGCAGGCCACACAGGAGCACGGCAGACCACACAGGAGCACGCCAGACCACAAAGGAGCACGGCAGACCACACAAGAGCACGGCAGACCCCACAAGAGCACGGCAGACCCCACAGGAGCACGGCAGACCCCACAGGAGCACGGCAGAGCAGACCCAAAAGGAGCACGGCAGACCACACAGGAGCAAGGCAAACCACAGGAGCACGGCAGACCACACAGGAGCACGGCAGACCCCACAGTAGCAAGGCAGACCCAAAAGGAGCACGGCAGACCACCGGAGCACGGCAGACCACACAGGAGTACGGCAGACCCCACATGAGCACGGCAAATCCCAAATGAGCACGGCAGACCACAAGAGCACGGCAGACCACACAGGAGCACGGCAGACTCCACAGGAGCACGGCAGACCACAAAGGAGCACGACAGACCACACAGGAGCCCGGCAGACGCCACAGGAGCACGGCAGACGCCACAGGAGCACGGCGGAACCCACAGGAGCACGGCAGACCGCGCGCGGGTACAACATAAACGCGCCTTTTTGTTGTACCCCGAACGCCGATGGCGTTTCCCCAACAGGAGCACGGCAGATCTCACAGGCGCGCGGCAGACCCCAAATGAGCACGGCCGACCACAGGAGCACGGCAGACCCCAAATGAGTACGGCTGACCCCAAAAGAGCACTGTAGACGCCTCAGGAGCACGGCTGACCACACAGGAGCACGGCAGCCTGGGCCGGTTCCGGCGCCGGCCGGCGCCGGAAAATTGAATTCCGAGGCGGTGCCGAAAAAAGGCCACTCCAAGACATACCGAGAGAGACCGATGGTTGTACTTTGTGCGACCATTGCGTTAATATGCGCCCTTTGTTGTCTAGTTGTTGTAGTTTGTTGATCTTTTTTGTGCGACATCGAAATTGGAAAATACGATGGCAAACTTTAAGCTGCATTGCGCCATTGTGCGAGGTTGCGGCTGAACGCCTGCCATTTTTGGCGCACCAGCAGCGATCGCCCGATTGTGAAATGCTATGTTTGCATACGCGTTGTTCCATATGTTGTTGTTTAACAGCAAAAACGTCTCTTCATCCCATGCACGCATCCACATAGGGCACTTCATGGAATGTTACATTCCCAATGTTTTTTTCTTCAAAAAGGTGGCCCCGAGCGGCCACTGAATATCCGCCAGCCTTAAGATGCGCCCAAGACCTAGGGTCCCCAAACAATCCCAAGCCATGTTCGAAAGGCATTTTCGGGGTTCGACGGCCCCGCGGGGCCCCCGAGGAAACTCCGAAACGCGCCCAAGGGTCACCGAAACGGGGGGGGGGCATATAGATTAATCAACCGAGACGCCAGACAGCCCACGAACCTTGTGCGTTCTGACAGGTATCCCAAAGGCCGCTGGCCTTCTCCTCTACCCCTCCTTCCACGCCCCCTTTATCCAGGTGGCGGTGTCGACGCGAATCGTTTATCGTCGTGCGTCGTGGTCGTCGACCGTCGTCGGCCTCGGCGTCGTCGTCGTCGCCGTCGCGACTTCAGGCGCGTTTGTTCCCTACCTAGGCTCTGCCTAGAAGGGTTCTGACTCTCTATGCTTAAAGGGCCAGGCAGTGTAAAACGCCCCGGGCGGTCCCCCCGGCATCCGCCCCGCGGTTCCCCCAGTTAAGTCTCCTGCTTATCTCATCTTAGCCTAGCCTGTTTCATCTTAGCTTAGCTTAGCTTCATCTTAGCTCAGGCTTATCTTAGCTTATAGCTGACCTTCATCTTAGCTTCGCTGAGCTTTAGCATAGCAGAGCACAGCATAGCATAGCAGAGCGTAGCATAGCATAGCGCAGCACAGCATATCATAGCGTAGTCCTACGTAATATAGCATATCGCATCATATCATAGCAGAGCATATCATATATCGCAGCACAACGCAGCACAGCGCAGCATAGCATAGCACAGCATAGCAGAGCATAGCTCAGTATAGCATGGCATAGCATGCATGGCATAGCATAGTATAGCATAGCACAGCAACTAATGCTGTTTTCCTGGGGGCTCCAACTTCAGGGTCGCACTGGGGTATTTTTTTCTTCGGGGGGGGGGGGGGCTTGATTCGACGTGGAGTCCTGATCGAGCGCGTTCCAGGACAGGACGGGGAGTCGCTGTCGTCAGTAGTGGCCCTGGGGTGTCTCCTCTATATGACGGCTGGATTCGCCTCGAGTTTTGTTCAGCGGTCGCCGTCGTCAGCGGCGGCGTCGCGGTCGCTAGGAAATCTTGCCGGGGGCCGGGGGGGGCGCCTTCGGCGCGCTGGTCGCCGCGGCTGGATTCGCTTCGTGTTCTGATCAGAATGCGTCCCTGGAGAGGTTCGGGGGTCGTCGTCGTCGTCGCCGTCGTCGCCGCCGCCGCCCGGGCCCTGGCCCGCGAGCGGGGTCTCTCGCGCGGCAGCGCCGCGGCGGCTGCGTGCCCGGGCGGGGCCTGGAGGCCCGCCCCGCTTTGGATCAAGGATCGAGGATCGAGGATTGAGGATCGAGGGTCGAGGAGGAGCACGAGGAGGAGGAGGACGACGAGGAGGAGGAGGAGGACGAGGAGGAGGAGGAGTAGGAGGAGAAGGCAAGAGTAGGATGAGGAGGACGACGAGAAGGAAGAGCTAGGATAGGGGGGAGGATCGCCCAAGACAGGGAGGAGCAAACATAACGGTAGGAGGGGGGGGGGGAGGGGGGGGAGGAGGAGGAGGAGTGGATGGAGGGTAATGGGAGATCCAACAGATGCGGTGCGTGGCCAAGATGCGGATAAAACGAGGATCCAAACAACAATGGCCATGCAACTTGAATGAAGGAACGATGCGGAAGAGGAGAGGGACAGAGGAGAAAAGGAACGATGATAGAGAGCCTTCGAAAGGGAACGCACATTCGACGTGAGGGATTCGCCTGGGGGATCCGCCTGAGGGGTTCGCCCATAGGGAAACGCGTCCAACATGAGGGTTTCGCCTGCGACATCCTTTGACACATCGGTGCCTGCGACGGGATGTGAGATATAATGTAGCAAACCTGATCTTATCGTGTTCATTGTTTCGTTTGGGTCATCTTAAAACATCGGCGCCTCTGGCTGGATGCGGGGCGCAGGGGGCTGCGCGCCCTCCCCTTCTCATTCTGCAGCCGCGTTTGGCTCAGAGGTGCGCCCCTTGCCAGAGGATGGCAGCAGTTCGCACCTGGAAGTCGGTGCGCCCAGGCAAAATAGATTGGAGAGAGGAAGATGTCAAACGAATAGCGGTCAATATCTACAAAATGATCCCGCCGGCAGTCAAGCAGCTCGTCGAACAAGAAACGATGATTACGGATATCGTCCAGCCCTTCAACAAAGATGATCCGACAAACATGGCTTGCGGCATAACAGAATTGGATCAAAATTTTGTCTTCCTGCATCCGTTCATCGAAGCTTTCCCAGACAAAGTCCCATCGGCGTTCATGATAACAGATGTGATGATCATGCTGAACCGGCTTTTCGAATCGACCACGCTTCGCGAGTTTCCGCCGACCATCGGGAGTTCTTCCCTCCTCCTTTTCCTCCTCCTCCTCCTCCTCCTCCTTCTCCTCCCTCCTCCTCCTTCTCCTTCTCCTCGTTCTCGTTCTCCTCCTTTTCATCCCTCCCCCTCCTTCTCCTCCTCCTTTCTCCTCCCCCTCCTCCTGGTGCTCCTTCTCCTGCTCCTTGCTCCCGCTCCTCCTTCTCCTGCTCTTCCTCTTCCTCCTCCTTGCTCGACCTCCACCTCCTGCTCCTCCTCCTCGCCCTCCTTCTCCTCCTCCACCTCTTCCCCCCGTCCCCCACCTCTCCCCCCGTCGCCCCCCACCTCGGGCGAAGAAGGGGGGGTGGGTGGGGGGGGGGAAGAAGGGGGGGAGACGAGGATGATAACGCGGACATGGGCGGGAGAGGAGGCGGAAGTGGAACGGGGGCAAGCGGGCGAAAGGGGGGGGAGGGGGAGGGGGGGGGAGGAGGGGGAGGAGGAGGGACACGAGGAGGAGAAGGAGGACGAGGAGGAGGAGTGGGGGCGGGCAGAAAGGGAGGAGGAGGAGAGGAGGAGGAGGAGGAGGAGAGGGGAAGGGCAGAGAGGAGAGGAGGAGGAGAGGAGGATACCTCTCGGACTTGAGCTTCAGACGACGCAGTGAGGGGGGGTGAGGGGGAGGGGGGGGGAAGGGGGGAGAGAGGAGAGGGCAATCCCCCGTCGGAGCCGCGATCCCCGCGAGGGGTCAAATTGCAACGCTTCCCCCCTCCAGGCCCAGGGGGAAGGGGAAGCTGGGGGTTTAACAGAGGCCCAAAACGCTCACGCCCAAAGGGATGGTAGGATTCAAACTCATGTCCAAGGATCCCGCGCGCAAGATCGAGTCAGCAGGCAATTGCGCGAAACGCATCAAGGCTTGCCTCCAACGCGCCAGGCCCGGGGGCAAAAGAGCCTCAACCTGCGTTTCGTCTTCTCTTCGTTGATCCCCCTTCAACTCCTCTGCATCTCTCCCCCTTCCGCCTCCTATTCATTATTGTCCCCCTTCTCCCCCTGCAAGTCCTCTCCCGCCTCCGCTCGTCCGTTCGTTTGCCTTGGGTTTGCGTGCGTTGGAGCGCCGGCTCGAGGTTCTTGTGGCGGATGACAGATGCTTCGTACTCCCCGCAGGTGGCCGCGCTAAAACAAATGATGATCAGAAAGAGCCCATCCAAAGCTGCAACCTCTGCGACGACAGATAGCGCTGCCACCACCCTCACTGTCCCAGAGAGCGCCGCCGCATTCGAAGTGCCATCGTCATCTGCCAGCGTGCTGTCAATGGCGGGATCTGATGAGCAGCTCGACGCCCTCATGGACGACCTCGAGGCGCAGGAGGACAGGAACGACGGCGGCGCCAAGCTCGACGACGGCGACATCGAGGGGCAGGAGGGCGGCGGCGCCAAGCTCGACGACGGCGACGTCGAGGAGCAGGAGGGCGGCGGCGCCAAGCTCGACGACGGCGACGTCGAGGAGCAGGAGGCTGGCGGCGCCAAGCTCGACGACGGCGACATCGAGGGGCAGGAGGGCGGCGGCGCCAAGCTCGACGACGGCGACGTCGAGGAGCAGGAGGCTGGCGGCGCCAAGCTCGACGACGGCGACGTTGAGGAGCAGGGGGCAGGCGGCGCCAAGCTCGACGACGGCGACAACCAGGGGCAGGAGGCAGGCGGCGCCAAGCTCGACGACGGCGACAACCAGGAGCAGGAGGCAGGCGGCGCCAAGCTCGACGACGACGGCGACAACAAGGAGCAGGAGGCAGGCGGCGCCGGTGCCTGCGAAGACGAGTTCGCGAAGCTCTTGATGGCGCCGATCACGTCGACTGGGGACTTGGACGGGGGCCCCGCGCAGGAAGAGGAGATGCTCGAGGCCTTGATGGACGGTTCCGCCGACGCCAAGGACGGCGACAAGGGTCTCGCCGCGAAGGAGGACATCGAGGAAGTCAATGATGATGGAGAATCCGAATTGGCCGACAGCTGCCGCTTCAACTGGAGCGCCACCTTGCACGCGGGCGACCACCGCGGCATCGACGAGCCCAAGGGTGGTTTGCAGGAAGAGCTGGAGCTCATGGATGCCATTCTCGAGAAGAATGCCCCCACGTGCGGCGCGCCCCTCAAGAAGAGCAACAAGAAGAAGAAGAAGAAGAAGAAGGGCGAGCTCAAGGGTGGCGCTTCTTTCGGCACGGGCAAGAAGAAGAGCAAGCGCGCTGGGGGGGCTGAGGACGGCGACGCCGCAGGGCCCAAGCCCAAGAAGAACAGCGAGAAGAAGAAGAAGAAGAAGAATACCGAGGGCGCCAGGGCCGCTGCAGATGACAAGTGGGATGAGGCCTGGGAGCAGTGGGGCGACGACTGGGACAACTGGGAGGGCGAGGAGGTGATCACTCCGGGCAAGAAGAAGAAGAAGGAGAAGAGGGCCAAGGCTGCCGCTGCCATCGAGGGCCTGGGCGACTCCACGCCACCGAAGCTAAAGAAGGTCAAGGCGGTCAAGAAGAAGAAAGACATCGACGAGGAGAAGGTCATGGAGGAGCCAGCCGAGCAGGAGTTGCCGACCATCAAGGCCAAGAGGAAGACATGGAATGACATCGCAGAGTTTGCGGACGCGGTGAACAGGGTGGCCGCCGCGGACGTGGGGACTTGGGAGAACGGCCCCGAGTTGTCGGAGAAGGTGCTGGTCTCGCTGGCGATGCTGCCGCCGGAGGCCACCCCGCCGTACAAGCTGAACACCAACCAGAAGAACTACAGAGTCGACCTCGGCAACGGCGGCAAGGTGGAGGTGCAGTTGTATCATCGCCTGTTCAGGGTCATCGAGCTGGCCAACGACAGGGACCTGCAGAGCTGCAGCAGGTTGAACTTCACGTGGTTGTCGTTCGACTCGGTGGCAGAGGCATGGAGCGCGATCGTTTCGACTGTCGAGGGGTGCGACTCGAGCTAGACGCAGGGCTCAAGCATGACCTCCTCTGCCAGAGGCGCTGTCGGTCGCCAGTGACATGACAGGCGGCGGAGGAGGACGGGGCCCAGAAGCTTGCCTTTCGCGCCAAGCTCTGGGGTGAAATCTTCATCATCTGCACCATCAGCAGCATCGGGGCCCTGCAGGTGGCCCAAGGAAAGCGTCGGGCCCCAGAATCACCCAGGTTGCCCAAGGAAAGCGCCAGGCCCGCGTCGGGCCCAGGTCCGAGGGTCACTGGCCGAAGATCTCTGGGGTCTCACTCCTCCTTCTCCTGCTCACCCCCCTCCTCCTTCTCCTCCTCCTCCTCCTCCGCCCTGTCATCCTCTTCCCTCTCATTCCCCATCTTCGCCGCCGCCTCCTCCGACCCCGAGTGCATTGCACCCCGTCGCAGCGCCCGATTGCATCGCGCTGACTCCCGAACTCGGGAGGACGGGCGTCAGATGAGGGAGGGGAGAAGGAGAAGAGGATGAGGAAGTGGAAGAGGAGGAGAGGAAGTCGGGCGAAGAGGACGAGGAATTGGAAGAGGAGGACAGGGATGGCGAGAGGGTAGAGGCGAGGGAGAGGAGAGGGAGGAGGGGGGGGGGAGGAAGAGGAGGAGAAAGAGGAGGAGGAAGAGGGGGAGGAAGAGGAGGAGGACGAGGACGCAGAGCCCGACGACGCCCTCGCATCTTCGTGGCTGGGATCACCCACTCGATTCCGTTTCGAAGGTCCCCGAGCCCCGGTTCGATTTCAAGAAGGTCCGATTGTTTTCAAGGTTGTAGGTTTCAAAGGAAGGCTCAAAATCGATTTCGCAACCCCCCATGGGCGTTGTCGGACTTTTTGCTGACAGCTCTTTTCTCGTCTGTCTCTTGCGCTGCCCCCCTCGCCCCCCGGCCGGCCAACTCCCGCCTGCGCCGTCCAGGCATGGGGTGCAGCTGCCGCCGGCGCCAGCGGCCGCTGCCGAGGGCCTGCGCCTGGCCCGCGGGGGTGGCAGCAAGGCAGATGGATTGTCGTCACCCTCGTTCTCGTTTTCAATCGTCGTCTTCCTCCTCCCCTGCCCCTCGTGTTCCTGATCCCCCGTCCGTGGGCCCCCCCTCAGCGCGCTTCGCTCCTGCCCCCCCCGTTCCCCCTCGAGAACGGTTCGATTGACGGGGAACCAGATCGACTCCAGGAATGGCGTTGGGTGCCAGCGCGGCCCAAACCACCCGAGAAACCATGGCCGCTCTAGAGATCGACCAGGGGGCCACCCCAGCGAGCCTTGCTGTCATTGGAAGGGAGACGCTGGCGAGGAGACGGGCGAAACGAATGAGGAGAGGAGGAATTCGGAGAGAGGGAACGGGATGGAAGTGGAGGGAGGACATTTCGCCTCTCCTTCTCGCCCCTCTCTTCTCGCGGGAGGGCGCTGGAGAGGATGGGGCGCTTCCTTTGAGACTCCTCGCAAGCGTTGCAAGCGTCGTGGCCGCGCTGTGTTGCGTGGCGCTGGTGGCTACGACGATGAGCATTGCGATGGTGGCCTTGATTATGACAATGACCGGATGGTGTGGATGTGGATGACGAGGATGAGGATAATTAAAATAGTGGCGTACGATGTACATGATGTTAGCCGTCGTTCGCCCCAGGCCCCAAGCCACTGCTTCTTGAAGATCATTATGGGCAATGTGGCGCAATGCGCGAGGTGCAAGATGCAATGCACGCAAGGCCGTGGTGCACTCTACGCGGCGCTTCAATGCAATGCGCTCTTTGCAGCGTGCTGACCCACGCCAGTCTATTTGCAATGCAACGTGCGGTGCAACCTATGTGGCGAAACCTGCAGGCAGTGCAATCTGCCATGCGTTCTATGTGGTGAAATCTACGCGGTGCAATGTATGCGCGGCAGCGCGTAGTGCAAGCGGTGCAAAGTAGTTGGTGCAATTTAAATGAGGTGCAACCGAGGCGGCGCAACCCAAACTGAGCTCTATGCGGCGCAATCTACGCGGCGCACGAGATACATTTATATATGTATATATACACAAATGTATATTATAAAAATAGGTGTGTATGTACGCAGCAATGTATGACATGAAATACATTGCACGTGCGTGGTTACATATATGGTGCCATACATGTGCTATACAGTGCAGTCGGTGCAACCTGCGTGGTGCAGAGTATGCGCGGCAACATGTAATGCTACATTCGGTGAAGCCGATGCGCGATGCGACTTATGGTGAGGTGCAGTCCAGGCGGTGCAATCTATTTTCAGTATTTGTGGTGCAACCTACGTGGGCCAATGCACGTGCTGTTACCTTATAATTCAATATGTGCGGTGCGCTATGCGGTGCGGCTTATGTAATGCAGTTTGTTTTGACCAATTCACTCGGCGCACCTTATCGGCAGCGCAATGTATGCGGTGCAATCGACGTGGTGCATTGCGTGCGCGGCTAATGCAACCTATATGCGGTGCTATCTACGTGGGGCAATCTATGCTGTGCACTCTTTCGGTGTGGTGCAATCTACGGTGCAACGGGGAATGTGCCGCATCAGAGGGTTCTGTTTGCATGTCGCCATGGCTGGACTGCCGGCGTGAATGCCTGACTGGTCTCTGAGACTCCTCGTGAAAAATGCGAGCGGTGCTGGACTTCGTGAGACGGGCTTGACAGAAGAGGGCCACCGTTGCACCTGTTTCCCCCTCGGCCTTCCTCCCCTTTTCCCTAACGGAATCCTGTCCCAACTGCCTTCTAGGCTCGAACAGCGCGGGCCATGAATTTTGGCCCCCTAGATTCTCGCCCGCGATGCCACGCGGTACATATTCTGACGAGGAAGAACAATACTCGCCGATGTGGATTCCCGCGCTGCAAGACTACGTGTACCCGTGGGTAATCCGCGATCGTGGGGGGCGCAACCAGCTGCCTGCGGCAAGCTCCGCCATTGTGCCTGAGTTGTGGCAACATGTCTGTTAGATGGGATATTGCGGTTGGGGGCCACTTGGGGATGTCGGGCCCCCAGTGATCTCTCAGCGCCTCTCGGGGGCATTTTGAGAGCCCCCTCAATTGGGGCCTCCAGGGGCCCTGTCGGGGCGGAAGCTCGAGGTGGCTTTTCGTGGCCCCCCTCTCGTGCCATTCTAGGGGCCATCGTCGACTCCGCATCGACTCATCGACGCCCATGTCGGCACGCCCTTCACGCATGCTGTGGCCTCCTCGGGAGTTCGTCCGGATTCGTCAAACCTGCTTCGCGGTGTACCCTCACATGCACATGATCGGGTCCTTCGCTATATAGTTGTGAGTGCCCCATGGGAACGATGTCCACGATGTCCCCTGGGGTGGGAGGGGGTCGGCTCTAGAAAACGCGATTTCCGAACTGCGCGAACGCGCGGTGGCGGATCCAAGTCGAATGGGTGAGCGCTTCAGACTGGAAGCATCGCGATAGGCATCGCGAGGAGTACTGGGGCTTGCCGCCATCGCCTAGCGACGACGAGGAATCGGACCGCGCCAATGCGAGCGAGACTGGGCCCGAGGCTGAGCCCGTGGTGGTTTCGAGCGAGGCCGAGTCCGAGGATGTCGATGGTGAGGCCGAGCCCGCAGATGCCGCCCACGGGCCCGACCCCGCGGAGAACGCAGACACCGAGCACTTCCTGGAGGCCTCCGAGAGCGATCCGCCCGTCAGCGAGCGCGCCCAAGATGTAGAAAGCAGCCCATCGTGCATGGAGATTTCTGAGGGCCGCGGGGCCAGTTCCGACTTCGACAGCCTCCTGACGGATATCTCGATGGAAGTCGGCGATGACTCTGCTGCCCCAGACGTCCGCCACGAGCCTGAGGCTTGCCCCGCCCCGGACCGCGGCGGCGACCTGATCCCTGAGAAGGATCCCTGAACGCGGGCGCCTGTTTTTTTTGTTATCTTTTCCTCGCGCGCGTGCTCGTGCAGCCCCTCCCCTTGCTCAGCCTGGTCTTTCTTCTCCTCGCCTCCTCCCTGCGCTTCCTGCGTTCTCATGCCCTCCTCAATGTCTCGCCCCTCCTTCCCTGCCCGCGCCCCCCCCCCCCCCCTTCCCGCGCATCCCGCGCCGCCCCCTCTCTAGATCTCTGCGCAGACATCAGAGGCTGCGCAAAGAGGTCACAGGAGGATATCACAGGAGAGGGCACCACAGGATATGGGAGGATGATACAGGGAGGATATCACAAAAGAGGGGGGAATGTTTCAAACGAACCGCGAGGAATGGGGGGGGGGTGACCCACGCACTTGAGCCGTCGCACACAGAGAGCGATGTTGGGTTTATGAGGATCTGGTCGTAACATGCCTTTTGGGTTCAAACGTTTCGAAGAGCCCCGCGCTCACATTCCACGTGCTCGCAATGGTCCGTCGTCACACGCTGAAACGGAAAACTCGCCGACGAGCGTTCGAGCGGAATCAGAAGAAGGTGTTGCACCCCATTGTGAGACCTTCTCTTCATGATCAAGAGTGTCGCAAATGGAGTACTGCCAAAGCTCCCAAGTCCATAGGCGCACCCCGGGTACTTATTCGACTCTGTCTATTGTTCATCACAAAGGTTGCCATCGGCGAGCCGCATTTTGATCAAATTGAATATATGGCAGGAAAACACGCATGTACACGAGCAGCTTGGGACAGGGGCAAGCACGCGTTCCCTTACGAAATTAAGCGGGCTACGCCGCTGCACGGCCGGTGGGGGGCTGAGGGGGAGGGAGGAGGGGTGCTCGAAAATCGTTTGCTTTGACCATGCCTATCTCCATTCCCCCTAGAGAAAGTCTTTAACGTCCTGCACTGGCTCGCCCGGTGCGACGGGGATCCCGTCGCTGGCGGATCTTGCACAATAGTGAATATTTCAATATTTTGAGCCCTCAAGGGCTCGCTACTGCGATCCTGGTTGCCTTACGATGCAAACCAGCCAGTGGAATCTCGCCGTTCGCGCCAGTGTGCAGCAGTTGGGCGCCCGTGAACCTGGCGACAAGCAGACGCACTCGGTCTAACCCTATCGGCGATGCAACTCATCAATACGTCAAGGAATCCAACATTATGGTTGGGCGGGTAGTGCTTCTGCTTTATCTTTTCACCGCGCTCGGCTGCCCGTGGTTTCTGGAGCAGCCATAGGGGTCGCTCATGGAGAACCACCCCCGGCTTCGAGAGCTCATTATCAGCATGCGTATTTGGAAACATTCTCTCTGCATGGGCTCGCACGGTGCGCCCACGAAGAAAGACACTTGGATGCGTTGGCTGTCGCCAAGATCCGCCGTTGCTGTAATTGTTGACGCTTCGCGAATCTCCATCAGCCCATCCAGAAACGACGCCCGGAGGAATTGCCTCGATCAGGGAAGTGGGCAGCACGCAGAGGGAGCCATTATGAGACATCCTGGGATATCTTGAGCCATCTTGGAGGTCATTTTGGGCTCTCCCAGGCACTCTTGCTCTTAATCGGCGCCACCCCCAAGAGGCCAACATGTGGCTAACATCGTTTTAACATCAATGATTTGCATTCTCGCCGAGGCCTCTTGGAGCATCTTGGGTGCCCCATGGGGGGTCTCTTGGGGCCTCTTGGGGGTCTCTTGGGGGCCTCTTTGGGCCCCTTGGGGGCCTCTTGGGGCCATCTTGGCGCCACCTTGGGACCTCTGGGGGCCTCCTGGGTGCTTCTTGGGGCCATCTCGGGGGAGATCGACGAAACGAAAGGTGGGCATTAATTCGCGCACCCCCCCCCCCCCCCCCAGGAAGCCAACATGGGGCGAAAACCTTAGTGAAACCAATGATTTTGGCATTCTCGCCGAGGCCTCTTGGAGCATCTTGGGCGCCTCTGGGGTCTCTTGTGGTCTCTCGGGGGTCTCTCGGGGGCCTCCTGGGGGCCTCTTGGGCGCCTCTTGGGGTCATCTTGGGGCCACCTTGGGACCCCTCGTGGTCTCCTGGGCGTTTCTTATGGTCATCTTGGAGGAGATCGATCAGGCAAGAGGGGGGCATTAATGCGCGCGCGCCCCCCCCCCCCCCCCCCCCCCCCCCCCCCCCCCCCCCCCCCCCCCATCCCCCCCCCCCCCCCCTCCCCCCCCAACCCACCCCCCCCCCCCCCCCCCCACCCCCCCCCCCCCCCCCCCCCCCCACGCACACACAAACACAACCACCACACCCACGCGCACACAAAACACAACACGCGACACACACACACACACACACCAAACACACGGCAACACATTACCACACACACACACACACGCACACACACACACACACACACACGCACGCACAGACACGCGCACGCACGCACACGCACACACACACACACACACACGCACACACACATACACACACACACACACACACACGCACATAGACACACGCACACACACACACTCACACGCACACACAGAACGCCAAAATGGGGTCAACACCTTTGTGAACCCAATGACGTTGGCTTCCCCGCCGAGGCCGCATTGGCATTCTCGCCGAGGCCTCCTGGAGCATATTGGGCGTCTCTGGGTGGGCTTTTGGGGTCTCTCGGGGGTCTCTCGGGGGCCTCCTGGGGGCCTCTTGAAGGCCTCTTGGGGCCATATTGGGGCCTTCTTGGGACCTGGGGGAGATCGATCAGGCAAGAGGGGGGCTTCAATTAGGCCCCCCCCCCTTCCAGGGGGCCAACGTAGGGCCAACGCCCTAAAGAAGCAATTGATTTTAGCTTCCTCGCCGCGGCCGCGTTGGACGCTCCGACACCTCGCAGAACCCCCTGTCCAGGTCCAGGGGGGGGGGTAGGGAGAGGGGTACCCCCCCCCCGAAGGGGAAAAAGGAGAGTGGAAGAGGAAACGATCTAGACCACCGTCGCCCAGAGAGCCGGTGGGATTCTCGACGCTCGCGTATCCCCACCATCGCCTCTTCGGCCAATTAACCGTTTCGCGCCCCGTTCGATGCCCCGCTTCTTGACTTTCGCCAGGGGGCTGCCAACAAAAAGTACCCCTACCAGCCCATCCAGAAACGATCAGCAGGGGAGTTGGTGAATCAGGGGCGGCAGGACGCATGCAGCGCGGCCGTCTCTGGGAAAACAAGGATCACGCATAGATTCTCGCATTGAAGCTTAATATTGAAGTCAGTGCGAGCTACGCTGATGTTTCGATGAGGGGTGAGCGGTGTTCCGATGACTCGTGATGGTTCCCTATCTAGGCTCTGCCTAGAAGGGCTCTTACTCTCTATCTTAAAGGGGCCGGGCAGTGGGGCCCGCCCCGGGCGGCTCCCCCGGCATCCGCCCCGCGGTTCCCCCAGCGACGCCCCCTTAGCTAAGAGTTGCTTATCTCATCTGAGCTTACTTTATTTCAGCTTAGCTTAGCTTAGCTTCATCTTAGTTCAGGTTTATTTTAGCTTAGCTTACCTTCATCTTAGTTTCGCTGAGCTTTAGCATAGCAGAGCACAGCATATCATAGCATAGTCCAGTATCGCATAGCATAGCACAGCACAGCACAGCACAGCACAGCGTAGCACAGCGCAGCATAGCATAGCATAGCAAAGCATAGCATAGCATAGCATCAAAGCAAAGGCAACGCAACAGCAGCGACAGCAAAGCAAAGCACAAGCAACACAAAGCAAACAAAGCATTAGCATGGGTGTAATTCCCTACCTAGGCTCTGCCCAAAAGTTCGCTTAGCTTAGCTTAGCGTAGCTTAGCATAACATAGGCAAGCATAGCAGAACATAGCATAGCATAGCGCAGCATAGCATATCACATCATAACATATCATAACATAACATAGCATAACATGTTACGGTGCAGCTTAGCATACCATAGCATAGCTTAGCGTAGCTTAGCATAGCACAGCGCAGCATGACATAGCATCGCATAGCGTAGCATATCATAGCATATCATATCGCTGCATATGAGCATATCACAGCGTAGCGCAGCAACGCATGGCATATCATATAACCGCCTATCAACTAATGCTTCTTTCCTAGGGGCTCCAACTTCTAGGTAGGGCCGCACTGGTGTAATTGTTGCGCTGATCTGTATCTTAAACTCGCGTGCGTTCCGAAACTTGGAAGCATGTTGGGGCTCTCGTGGGATTATCTTGGGCCCCTCTTGGGGCCTCCTGGGACGTTTTTTGGTGCTCTCTTGAGGTCCTCTTAGGGCCTTCTCGGGGCGTCTTTGTTGCGTCTTGGGGCCCTCTTGGGGCTCCTGAGGGGCTGCTTGGGGCTCCCGTGGTCTGTCTGTGGACTGCCTGAGGGGCCTCTTGGGGCAGTCTTGGGCCCTTTCGTTAACAAAAAACATGGGGGGGGGCTTAATTCAGACCCCCATCGAAGGCTCAAAAGTGCCATCCTGGGGCACTCTTGGCCATGCAGCTCTTGGGGCGCTCGCTCTTGGGGCCGTCTTTGGGTCCTTTTGGATCCCACCTGGGGCTATCTTGCGCCGTCTTGGGGCCATCTTGAGGCCCCAGTCGCCCGTCGGAGGCGAAAGCACGAAAGCTTATGTGTTTGAAAGATTTTGGCCTCTTGGGGGGGATCCTCGGAGGCCTCGGGCAGCGCTTGAAACCGTCTTGGGGCCGTCTTGGGGCCTGTCGGGCGCGCGTCGCAAGCTACTGACCCAACTGCCGATAGATTGGGCCAGCTTGGAGGCCATATTGCGCTCTCTGAGGCCCTCTTGGGGCCATATTGGGCCATCTTGGACGCCGCCATGGGTCGCCCCGCCCCCGGCCCAAACGCGTGGGGGGGGGGGGGGGTAGGCCCTCCCAAGCAGGGGCAGGAGAGATGTTGGAAAAGTGCGCGCCCTAGACCACCTGCGCCCAGAAGGCTGCGCGGTGGGATTACCACAGAAGTGCACGTCGCGGAGGGGGGGGGGGGGGCGGGAGGGGCAGCCAAAGCACTGAACCCTGGGGCCCCCAATGTGGAGCGGTGGATTTACTCGCCTTTCCCGTGGTTCAAAGATATCAGTAGATTCGCCCAGCCTTTCATGCCAGACCCTTCTGTTGAGACCTACACCGAGTGGACTGCGCCAGGTGTCAGGAAGTGGAGCGGTGGGAAAGACTTGAAAGGCACGCAGGCATATCCCGAACTGTTTGGGGAAAATATACAGCATCTGTACGATTTACATCGAGAGTCGATTCGAGGTTGGGCTTCTGCCGTGTCGGACCTTTCTCGACGAAAAACGTTGACCGAGAAGGATTGGGTTGGTGGTCATAATTGGGGCGATGCAGACCTTGCGCCAGTGTTTCGCTACCTGCTGCAATCGTGAATGCGGTGGGTCCATATGCGCGCGGCAGCTGAGCCCAGGTCAGAGCCAGCGTCGCCAGAAATGACCAGTCCCCCGCCCTCCCCTTCCCCTCCTTCTTTTCTTCTTCCTCACCTTCGCCCCCCTCCTCCGCCCCCCCCCCCTCTCTCCCTCCGTCGATCCCCCCCCCTCCCCTTTTTGTTATGCATTTCAAGCGCTGGCGGCATCGATCAATGGAGCGGGCCTCGGTGCATTTCTGGATCCGCCCCCGCCCCCCGCCCCGACCTCATATCGTGACCGCGCTGGGACCTCGCGGGCCCGATGCAAGCTTTGCGCGACGGCATCTCCTGTAGGGGTCGTTTTATTTCGAACCGTTGGGCGCTCGTGCCTGTTGAGGGCACCGCGGCAAGGTTATAAGGGGGATCTGCTGTTCAAAACTTGTGATATATCGAATGCATTGTGTTCTGTTGAGGTTAACTAGTGCCCTGATAGAATCGCCTTGGACATCGCTCGCCTTTTTCTACTTATTTTTAACTTCTGCGCAGAAATCAATGCCGGAAAAAAGCCGTAGAAACGGCGTGGATTGGAGTAGAATGCCGGAAGCTGGAGGTCTATATGTCTTTTGTATTTCGCCTAGTCCCAAATTAAATCTTTAGATTGCTCTTAGATCACAGATGTTGATAATATGTTATTATAGAAATGTTTGCGCACTTCTGGATGCTTCTGGATAGCGTCGGACATCTTAAGATGCCTGTATATACTCATCGGGGCCCTTTTCTCAGCCTCCCTTCCCCTCTCCGCCCTCTGCAGCTGCCTCGTCAGCGCCCTGTGCGCAGCCCGAGTGTGGGGCGTTGGGTTTACGAGGAAGTGGCCAGCGATGATAACGCGATCGGCAACTAGCGTTGCGTCGGATCGTCTGATCGTCGTGGATGTCCGCGTCCTTCATCCTATACATCTTATCCGGGCACCAGCAGAAGCCCTAAACCCTCCTATCCTTCCACCTCTAGGAGGCATACCGCTCCCCACAGAATCCTTTACCTCTACTCACCTCTCCTATCTCTTCTCTCATTCTCCCGCCTGTCTCCGGCGCCCGGCGTCGATTCAACGCCGGCCCGGGGCAGAAACGACGCCGGGCCGGCATTGATATCTGAATTCTCATATTATATATAATATTTATAATTATATTAGTATTAATATTCAATATATATATATAGAATATTATAGATTTATATATTTATATACGCTGGCGCGGGCGCCGGCGCATCGGGCGCCGGCGCCGGCGCGCCGGCGCCGACGCGCCGGCGACCGCGCGCCGGGCCGGCGTCGGATCGACGCCGGCGTCGACGCCGGCGTCGACAGCGTCAATTGGGGACACCGCTGCGCGATGTATACGGATGTGGAGATGGAGGATGAGCGAGAGAGGTGGAGGATGAGGATGAGAATGATAAGGAGGAGTATGAGGCGGAGGAGGAGGAGGAGGAGGAGGAGAAGGAGACGGAAGAGGAGGCGGAGGCGGAGGAGGAGGAGGAGACGGACGATGAGGACTCGAAATAGAATGATGAGATGAGGCAGGCGAGGAGGAGGGGGAAGATGAGCAGGATAAGCAGCAGCGGCAGAAGCGGGATCAAGTTCAGGAGTATGATAAGGAGGAAGAGAAACATGCGGAAGGGGATGATGGCGAGGCGGAGGAGGAGGTGGAGGAGGAGGAGCAGGAGGAGGGGGATGAGGAGGATATGAGTAGGATGAAGGGGATCATGAGGATGAGGAAGATGAGGAGGGCGAGGAGGAGGATGAGGAGGAGGAGGAGAAGGAGGAGGAGGGGGAGTAACCGACGCGGCAACCACTGGCGCCTGTGGCAGAGGTCCCGATGGGGCCACGAATCGTTTGAGATGCGCGTCGACATGCTTACTGTGACGGGCGCATTCGAGCGGACTTGGCGCCTTCGGTTGCGCCCCCTATTGGGCCGCGAAACACGTGAGGGGTGCCGAGGCCGCGTTGCGCGCGCGCGAGCGCGCGCCTGGAGTCTTCGGTGGAAACCCCAGATGGTGAGGAGTAGGATGAGGAGTTTTTAGCAAGATCTCGCTGGGCCGTGTGGAGGAGACTGCTCTCAGATCCCAGGTCATAACGAAGGTGTCACTTCTTCCACTCAGTGCATTTGGGGGCGTCCGAATCCAGCGGGGCTGATAGACGCATCGGAGCCCCCCCTCCGGGCACGAACCCAGGAGAGGTCATCGTCAGTTAGTGAGAACTGCATGGCCCAACACTTGGACTCTAGCTGCGAAAGCTCGGCAGCCTCCAGGACTCCACGCCCTGGCGTTCAGCCTGGCCGAGGCCTTCGGAGGCCCCCAAGGCCCCAGGACCAGGCCCCTCTTGCCCACCTTGTATTCTTCCCAGCTGCGTCGAGGGGTGGGGCGGGGATCCCATGCTGTGAGGTGCTGAGGCCAGGGGGTGATAGTCCTGCCCCCCTCACTCACCGTCACTCACCCACCCCCTCACCTGTCGCGGTCTGTAGCCATTTAGGCTCTTCAGGACTTTCAGGTTCTAGCCTCTCCCAACGTCGAAGCATCGACGCCGCGGCCGTGGCTTCTGCGGCTTCTGCTCCCGCGCCTCGCACTGAGGAGCCTGAGTACGAGAACGGCGGCCGATATGAAGGTTGGGGGATGGCCATTGACGACGAGTACTACGACGAGTACGATGAAACAAGTGGGGCGACTGGGAGAAGGACGGCAAGTGCGCTAGCTGGTGGGCCGCGTCTCGGGAGTACTGGGACTGGGACAACTGGAACAAGTGGGGCGATGCTTGCCGGGATGACAGGCTCGTGAGCGGTGATGATCGTGACGATGGTTATCATGACGGCTCTGAGTTTTACTTGGCTCCACGAAGCGCAGAGGAGCAAGCGGCGACCATCGAGCTTGCTGAGGTGCTCGACGGAATGGTCGATTATTTGTCGCCGCCGCCAAGCGCTAGGTCCGACAAGTCCGCCGTCTCCGAGGCCGTCTCCTTGGTTTCCATGAGCGGCTCGAATGCGTGTGAGCGTGATCTAGCCAAAGCAGAAGCGGCTCGCCCTCTGGCTGACCGCCCTGCTGAAATGGTGGGTTATCTGTCGCCGCCAAGACGTCCAGCAAGCCCTGACCTGATCTGCATGGGCGACCCGGATGCGTGTGAGCGTGCACTGCAGCGTGCACTTCGCATGCAAGCTGAGGCGGAGGGGGGGAAGGCGGCCTCGCTCCGCCAGCTGGCCCAGCGGCTCGCTGACCTCGACCAACTGGCCGATCCTTCGACGCCGACGCCGCTGCCTTCGCCTGGTCGCTGCGTGACGCCTGAGAGCGCGAAGCGCCCGCCCAAGAGGGTGCGGGGCGTCGGCACGAGCAGCATGGGTGGCGCGTGAACGCACAAAGGTGTGATCACGTTGTTTTTCCAATCGAGCTACCGAGAGTAGCTAGATAGCTACAAGGAGGAGGAGGAGCAGGACAGGAGGAGGAGGAGGAGGAGGAGGAATGAGGATAGGGAGGATGGGCGGAGGAGTGGCGGAGATGATGGCGAGGGAGGTGTGGGATAGGGAAGACAAGAACATCACCGCGGTGATGCTGTATCACAACTGCCAATTCATTCTCATCTCTGCTGCCAGCCATATATGCTACATAGCGGCTGCGTCGCACCGCTGCCCGCGCTGCCGCGTTGGCTGGAATTTGCTCGCTTTGGGGCACTGCAATAAGGTTGCCCCATGGGAATCCCGGGAATCCCCCAAGCCTCTGGGGCCCCGGAGCCAGCCTGGAGCCCTTCTTGGAGCCCCGAGGCCTCCCTTTGTATGTTTGTTTGTACAGTCAGAAGTAGGATGTAGGACGTAGGATATGTCGGACGTGTCGAACGTCCCGTTCGGAACGTTCCTAGCGAGCAGAGATTCGGTCCGCCACATCGTCGTTATCTAGTTATCGCTTTATCATCAGCGTCAGCAGCGCCCATCTCCCCACCTCGCATCGCCATCGCCATCGCCGTTGCAATCGTCACCCCTGCGTTCTCGTCATCGCGCCATATCGCCATCGCCATCGCAACCATCGCCATCGCCATCGCCATCGCCGGCATCGGTGCTCATTCGGTGTTCGAATCCGACCTGTTCTAGCGCGCTCCGTCTCCATCTGCTCCTCATCCTCTTTCTACTCCTCCTCTCTACCTCTCTCCCCCCTTTTCCTTTACACAGCCATTTCCTTCCTCCTCCCTCCTCCTTCCTCTCTTCTCCTTCCTCATCCTTCTCATCCTCCCCTCTCCGCCCCTTCTTCCTTTTCCCCCTTCCTTCGCGCTTCCCCCAGCGTACGCTCCGCGCCGATGCTGCCGCTGCGACACCCCCCCCCCCCCCCCCGCCTCGCCGGATCGCAGGCGATGCCGCGCTTCGTGCTGCAGAACTTGAAGCCCCCAGGCCACGCTGCGGCGCGGCGGGCGCGCGAGGGTCGCCATCGTCGTCGCAGTCGTCTTCGTCGGCGCCGACGTCGTTCCGAGGAGAAGGGGGGAGTGAAGGGGGAGGGGGGGTGAGGACGGAAAAGGAGGGCGAAGAGGATGATCCAGGAAGGGGGGGAGCAGCAGCAGCAAGAGCAGGGATGATATGATGATGATGATGATGGTGATGATGATGATGATGGTGGTGGCGGCGGTGGCGGCGGTGGTGGTGGCGGCGGTGGTGAGGAGGAGGAGGAGGAGGAGTAGGGGGGGGGAGGAGGAGGAGGAGGAGGAGGAGGAGGAGGAGAAGGAGGGAGAGGAGGAGGAGGAGAAACAGGAGGATGAGGAGGAGCAGGGGGGCGAAGAAAGGAGGAGGAGGATGAAGAGGAGGAGGCGGAGGAGGAGATGAGGAGAAGGAGGAGAAGCAGTAGGAGGATGAGGAGCAGGATGATCAGGATGAGGAGGGATAAGGAGGAAGAGCAGGATGAAGAGGGCAGCAGGAGGTTGGCCCCTCGGCGCGCTTTTTTTACCCTCGGGCCCCGGGAATTCTAGGAACTCTTTTCGATCCGCGGGGATTCGCCACTGGGTGATCGTCGGGCCCAGGGGCCGAGAAAAGCAGGGCTGGGGGAATGGCCCCCTCCTCCTCCTCCTCCTCCTCCTTCTCCTCCACCTCCTTCCCCCTCCTCCTCCTCCTCCTCCTCCTCCTCCTCCTCCTTCCCCTTCTTTCCCTTTTTTCTCCCCCGCGCATTCCTCCTCATCCTCCTCCGTCGTCTCCTCCTCCTCCTCCTCCTCCTCCTCCTCCTCCCCCTCCTCTTACCCTCCTTCTCCCCGTCCTCCTCCTCCTCCTCCTCCTCCCCATCCTCCCCTTCCTCCCCCATCCTCGTCCTGCTGCTCCTGCTGCTCCTCCTCCTTCTCGTCCGAACCGATTTCCTGGGGCCCATCCCTGGGGCCGCATTTTTACCGCCAGGGCCAGCGAGGGCCCAGGACGAGTTTGTCAGCCCCGAGGCCCGATGAGGTTTTGTACAATTTGTCCCTAGCTAGGCTCTGCCTAGAAGGGTTCTTGGCCGGGCAGCGGGGCTCGCCCCTGGCGGTTCCCCCGGCATCCGCCCCGCGGTCCCCCCAGCTACGTCCCCTTAGCTTAGCGTTGCTTATCTCATCTGAGCTTAGCTTATTTCATGTTAGTTTAGCTTAGCGTCACCTTCGCTCAGGTTTATCTTAGCTTAGCTTACCTTCATCTTAGCTTCGCTGAGCGTTAGCATAGCAGATCACAGCATATCATAGCATAACGTAGCATAGCATAGCGCAGCATAACATGTTATACCATAGCCCAGCATAGCATAGCATAGCGCAGCATTGCACAGCATAGCATAGCATAGCATATCGCAGCACAGCACAGCATAGCACAGCGCAGCATATCACCGCATATAATAGCATACCATAACATAGCATAACATACATCAGCGACAGCAGAGAAACGCACAAACAACGCAAAGCAGCGCAAATCATTAGCATGGGCTCTGCCTAAAGGGTTAGCTGAGCTTAACTTAGCTTAGCTTAGCATCGCATATCAAGCATAGCATCGCATATCATAGCATATAGCGCAGCATGGCATATCATAGCCTATCAAAACATGGCATCTCATATCATAGCATATCGCAGCTTAGCATAGCATAGCATACTATAGCTTAACATAGCACAGCACATAGATTAGCATAGCATACCATAGCATATCATAGCGCAGTATATCATAGCATATCATAGCATAGCGCAGCATAACATGGCATAGCCTAGCATAGCAACTAATGTTGCTTTCCTAGGGGCTCCAACTTCTAGGTCGGATCGCACTGGGGTAATTATGTATAAAAAAAGGAAGGCCATGCACTGCGCGAGGGGCGTGCCGAAATGGGCGCGAGGGCCGCGACCGAACCTGCACGTCGCGATGTTGCGGAGCCGTCGACAAGCCCAGGACGTGCGGAAGATGCTGTTGGGCAAGGGTCTGGGGGCGGGAAGAAACAAGGAGGGGCGAGGATAATGAGACAACAATATGGGCATGACGGCGCGGTCATTTCGGCACATCCCTCACTCGAGCGTTTCGCGGGCCCATGTCCAATGATAGCCCCACTTTCCAAACTGCAATGGGGTTCGTTCCGCAGGCCGTTTTGGCCCCATAGGTCTTTCTTGCCGCGCTGCCCGCTGCAGTCTCGCAGTGCCATGGCCCCCAGGCGCGTCATCAAGAAGCGCTGCAAGGGTGCCAAGCGCTCTCATGGGCCCAAACCAGTCGAACGCGCTGCTGGGCCAAAATGGTTAGAACAAATGTTCGAGGGCGCCCCGGAGAAGAAGATGAAATATGGCACCCCTCCGGCCAAGCATGCGGCGGCACCGTTGTCGGATATGTCATCTGCGAAAGGTGCCCCTGCTAATCGGAAGCTCACTTGCAAGACCAAGGATCCTGCTGCTGCGGCGGGGCAATGTATATCGTCACCTGATGCTCAGCAATTGGACGCCGCTGGTACCATGGCAATCTTCGTTAAAGTCTGCAATGCCGTGCAAGCCGACAACCCTGCCAACGTCATCAAGCCCAGAGACCTGCTGCAGAAATTCCGCCAACACGAGGGCATGGATTTCAACTCCATGTCGAAGCTTGGCAATGAGGGCCTTGAATGGGCGCTTCGGCAGATGCAAGGCTTGCCCATCGACGGGCACGCGACCTCGACACTCAAGGAGACGGAGCAGGCTTCCGTCTTGGCCAAGATCGGCACGGCACCGGAAGCACCGGAGTCGTCAGTTGCGAGCCGCTCCGACTGCGCCGCTTCAGAGACGGGGACTGCGCCAGGCAAGAAGCTGGAGCGCGCGGTGCTCAACTCAGTGACGTGCCCAGCGGCGTGGGCGGCATTCACGCGCTGCACGAAGAATCGCAAGAAGTGGCCTGTATCACTCGCCCCGGAGCTCAAGAGCGACAAGCAAGGACTATTCGAGACGTGGATGGCGTGCAATCGGGACTTAGAGAAGTTGGTGGAGGTGTTCGTCCGGAAATCGATTTCGAAGCAGACGGAGAACAACAACAGATGGGAGTTCCTGAAGAGGCGGGACATCTTACCGATGCACGGGATGAATGAGACTAAGGTCAACAAGGTGTTGGAGCAGGCCATGTGGATCCCAGACGAGAGGCTTCCAGACGACGTGGAGGAGCGCTGGTACAGGGTGCGCGTGAAAGTTTCTCACACCAGGCTCGAGAAGACGGAGGAGACGTTCGGCATCGAGGGCCGCGCCTCGGTGGACGACCGCATGGCCCAGCACCTCATGGGCGAGGGGGGGGCGCTCGGGGACAACCTTTCGGTGAACATCATGGGCGCCTCGGAGACCGAGATGGCCAAGTTCTTGATGGATGCGTCCAAGGCCGAGGGGAGCAAGGTGAGCAGGATCAAGCCGCGGGAGACGCAGGCCGAGGAGGCCAGCGAGGCGCAGAGGACAGAAGTGGATCCGCTCGAAAGCTTGAAGAAGGAGATGCCGAAGATACACGACCAGGCTACGAAGGCAAGGGCCCTCGGGAAGTCCTTGACGCACCACCAGTTCGGGTCAGAGCTGAGCAAAGAGCTGATCCGGCACGCGGACATGATGGACGTCATCTACGGCAAGGCCGCCAAGAACGTGAAGGATAATATTCTACAGAGCGCTTCGCGCCTTCACTTGGGCCATCGTTGGCGTTCGCATATCTTTACGGTGGCGGAGTCCTGAACGGGGCGCCCTGGGGCGCCCTCTTTCTCCTTCTCCTTCTCCTGCCCCCCCTCCCAACCCCTCCTCCTCCCTCTACCTCAATGGTCATCCTCCTTCCCCCCCTCCTCTCGGCGACGGAAACGCATGCGCCCCTGCGCTTGGGGCGCCCGGGGCCGGGGGGCTAGGGGGGCGACCGCGACAGCGAGGAGGGAGAGATCAAGAGAGAGAGAGAGAGAGAGAGAGAGAGAGAGAGAGAGAGAGAGAGAGAGAGAGAGAAAACAAAAAAGAGAGAGAGAGATAGAGAGAGAGAGAGAGAGAGAGAAAACAAAAAAGGGGAGAGATAGAGAGAGACAGAGAGAAAGAAGAAAAAACATGGGAGAGAGAGAGAGAGAGAGAGAGAGAGAGAGAGAGAAAAAGAGAGAGAGAGAACAAGTGAGAGAGAGATATAGCAATAGCGTCACATACGCGGTATAGACCAGGACGGACAGACAAATACACTTGTTAAGCCCATCGGCATTGCCTTGGCATGCCGGCGGACGGACCCAGACCTCATGACCCAGATTGCTGATCAGATTCAGTGGTTCACTGATAACAAGGGGCTGGCGCAGAAAATGCACAATGAGGTCATGGGCAAGAAGGTTGCGAAGCCAAAAATCGAGATCAAAAAAAAGAGAGAGGGCGGGGAGGAGACTGCGTCGGCGGCATGAAAGCATCATCAGTACCCAGACTACTCACGGTTGACGGGGGTGAGCTCCAGAGCGCGGTGAGGGCGCGCTGCAGTCCGAGCTGATTGTCAATTGATGAGTGTTAAGCCACGAGCCCGAGCCCTGTGCTGGTTGCTCACTCCCTTTCTTCTTACCTCACATCTCCGAGTGCAAATGATCCCCTATGTCTTACCTCCTCCCTTGCCCCGCACTCCGTGGCTCGTGGCTGGCGTTGCTCGCGCTGCCCATTCGACAAGCAGGGATTATGTTGCAGACTGCGATCTCATGCAACGGCACGGGGAACAAATGCAATCGCTCCCAAGCTTAAGCTATGAATCCGCCCATTCCTTCCTCGACTTCGTTTCAACCTCATCCTCAATATCACGAATGCCTCTCTCTTTCTTTCTGTGTTGATTCTGCTCTCTGCATTCCCTACCTAGCTCTGCCTAGAAAGGTTCTTACTCTCTATGCTTAAAGGGCCGGGCAATGTAAAACGCCCCAGGCGGCCCCCCCGGTTATCTTAGCTTAGCTTACCTTCATCTTAGCTTCGCTGAGCGCTAGCATAGCAGAGCACAGCATAGCATAGCGGAGCGTAGCATAGCATAGCGCAGCACAGCCATAGCATAGCGCAGCATAGCATAGCAGAGCATAGCATAGCGCAGCACAGCACAGCACAGCATAGCAGAGCGCAGCAAAGCATGGCATAGCATAGCATAGTGCATTGCATAGCATAGCAGAACATAGCATAGCAACTAATGCTGCTTTCCTAGGGGCTCCAACTTCTAGGTGGGGTCGCGCTGGGGTAATTTCTCTATATCTTCCGCTCCCCCCCCGCCGCCCCGCCCGCAAGGCGGTTCGCGAGGGGCGCCTGCGCCGCCAGCTGCAGCCGCCGCGCGAGAGACCCAGCTCGCAGGCCAAGGCCAGCGAGGCGCCGACGACGAGGATGGCGAGGGCGGGGGTTGAGGAGGAAGGGCCGGGATAGCCATGAAGTGGCGGAATAACGAGATGAGGGGGAGGGAGGTGAGCAGGTGACATAGGAGGAGAACGAGGAGGAGGAGGAGGAGGAGGAGGAGGAGGAGGAGGAGGAGGAGGGGGGGGAGGAGGAGGAGGAGGAGGAGGAGGGAGGAGGATGGGGGAGGGGGAGGAGGGGGTGGAGAGGAGGAGGAGGAGGAAGAGGAGGAGAAGAAAGAAGAGGGGGATTGGGAGGCTGGGGGGAATGGCGCGGGCGCGATGGGCGGCACGGCAGAGGAGATAGGGAGGGGGCAGCGGGGGAAGTAGGACGGAGGAGGATGAGCAGAATGAAGAGGAAGAAGGTGATGAACCCGAGAGTGTTCAACAGGCCGGCTTCCACGTGGGCCTCGAAACTCGCGGCGGCGGCCTCGAATGTGCGGTTTGCCCGCAGACCGCCCTCGCAATTGCCCGGGGCCCCGGGCCCCCCGAAACGCAAACCTTGAGCCCCCCGCAGCCTTTTTGCCCGAGGCCTCGAGATGGCCCAAGAGGGGCCCAACGCCACAGAGCACTCGAAGGTCCAGCCAAGATGGCACCGCGAGGGGGTGAGCAGGGTCCCCGAGGGGCGCCGAGAATTGGAGCTACCCAGTCGGGTTACGGATGTCTCCCAAGAGTAGCTGAAAATATTATCCCCCCCCTCGCCCTCCCCCATCGACCCCCCCATCCGCCGGAGTCTCGCGACTGTCCTGGGCGGCCTCGAGACCCCAAGCCCCGTCGAACATTTACAGGACAAGGCGCTTGCCCGAAATAGAAAAAGTTGGCCGAAATATCCCAGCGAGCTCTCGAGACTTGTCTGTTCGCAAATATCTGCTGCATTCCCTCCTGGTTCGTTCTCGACCGCCCTCCATGCGCGCGGGGCCCGCGCCTGCCGATGCGTTTCTCTGGGTGCTTCTCCATGCATATGCGCAAAGCGCCAGGAACTGCTGAAAGCGAGCCCCGAGCCCCCCTGTTGTGCTTCGCCCTATCCGTCCTTCTCTATCCTCCTCCGATCCTCCTCCTCCTCCTCCTCCCCCCCTCCTCTTTCTTCTCTCCCTGCGCCTCCACCTCCCTTTCCTTCCCCCCCCCCTCCTTCTCCCTGCCTCTCTTCCTGTCCTCCTCACTCGACCCCCCCCTGTTCGCTCGCGGGGAGGGCTGATCCGCCCCTGCCCCCGCCCTGGCCACGAGGCCATCGCCCCGAGCGCGGGCGCCTGCTGCTGTCGACGCGTCGGGTTCCGCGCAGGAGCCATCGGGCCCCGAGACCGCGCCCCAAATCATGCATTTCCCGATGGACCTTCACTCGGGCCTCGTGGGCCCCGTTGAATGTCGAATCCAAGGCCCCCTTTGAGGGCCGCTGATTTTGTTCCGCCGCCCCCCAGGAGGGCCCGCTACGTCGAGCACGGGGGCGACCCCTACGCGAGTGCGACGCTGGAACGCGTGGGGTGTGGTAAAATATGGTGGCACGACGCAGTGGGCATGGCGGCCGCTGCGAAAGCAGCTGGGGCGAACTCACCAGCCGTAGAGTGGATGTCCGCCCTGTCCCACAGAGACCCCTCGAACGTGGGCCGCGACATGGGCAGGTGGTTAGCTGATGCGTCATTCAATTTACCGCTGGATTCTATCCATGCTGCCTTCGGTTGGCAACCCCCTCCACAGCTAAAAGCGAGGGCCCCGGGGCGCGGGGTTTCGACAGTAGTCCCCACCAGCTCGCCCAGAAACGATGCCAATGCACTTGCAGTAAGCGCGTGGGCGTTGGCAGAGTTGGCTCGTCTGGAAGGGGGAGATTCGCGGCGCGCTGGCACAGCCCGCGAAGGGCGATTGGATCTGGGCACCGTTGCGAGAGCCTGGCAAAAAAAAAAAAAAAAAAAAAAAAAAAAAAAAAAAAAAAAAAAAAAAAAAAAAAAAAAAAAAAAAAAAAAAAAAAAAAAATGTGAAATTAACTGAGATTTACTTGCTCCCCCCGTCGAGGCTCATCAAATACATATCGCAGCGCGGGCCCGAGAGATTTCAAGAGAGCCTCCTAGGGGATGATGGGGACCGCGGGCTTCAATCATTTTGGGACGGCGTGTGCGAGTGGGAGCCGTATAAGAAGCACGAAGTTTTGTCAGAACTAGATGCATCCCAACGCAACCGCCTCTTGCCATTGTTTATCTTCGTAGACGGCTACGAGGTCCACAGGCGGAGTGAATTTTATGCATATTTATGGTGCTCTGGCACGGTGAGGACGAACTCATCTTATGATTCGGTCTTTCCAATTGCTGCGGTGAGATACGCTTGCATGCCGACAGTTGAAATCAAACGAATGGTCTTCTGGGAGATCTATCGTTATATTGCATCGGATTTTGCGTGGATGAGGACTGGCTTGGCCCGAGATAATGAGCCGCTCACAAGCGACGGAGGCCGCGGCTTCGCCATTCCGATTGAAGGTTGCGCGGGGGAGGGAAGGGCGATGGGGAGGGGGGGGGGGGGGGGGGGGAGAGGAGGGGTGGGAGGTGTGTGTGTGTGTGTGTGAGTGTGAGTGTGTGTGTGTGTGTGTGTTGTGTGTGTGGTTGCGTGTGTGTGTGTGTGCGCGTGTGTGTGCGTGCGTGCGTGTGTGTGTGTGCGTGCGGGGGGGGGCAGAAGAGGGCGGAGGAGGAGGAGGAGGGGGGGGGTGAATGGGAGGGGGGGACTGGGAAGGAGGTGGCGGAGGATGATATAGATAGAAGGAGCGAGCGAGGGGCACCAGGAGAGAAAAATAAGGGCCGCAAAGACGACGCCGAGAACTTGCCATCCTGAAGTTGGTTGCGGATAAGATTGGGGAGGCATCTCAATGCTAGACCGTTCGGGCCCTCTCGCGAAGCCACCCCGGCCTTTCCTTCCCTGGCCCCCCCCCTCTCTATTTCGTCTTTCTTCTCCTCTTCCTCTTTCTGCTCCTCCTCGCCCCCCCCTCCAACCTCCTGCCCTCCTTTCTCTTCTCCTTCCTCCTTCCTTTTTTAATGGAATTTCATGTCGGCGAGCCCTGTGATTTGCTCGTCTGCGGACGAGCTGGCGTATTCATGGCTTGTTTCGCTGGGAGCAAAGCCGACTTGAAAGCTCGCAAGGAGGTGAATTTTTTTCTAGTTTTTGGCAGTGCACTAAGATGTGTGACAGGTGCGGCGCAAACAATACCCACTTGCATGCTGACGCGTCGCTTCTGTATACAGATTTCAACGATAGCGCTGGCCATCTTCAGACAGCGCTGTCGCACGAGAGGTACTTGGCAACTTGTCCTGCTGACTTGATGTCGCCTTTGAGTCAAATAGTTGGTTGGCGCATCGAGCTCAATCTGTTTGATGACGCCCATGATTTATTCCTCGGGATTGTCCGGGATATCATACCATCGGCGCTCCTAGACCTTATCTTTGAAGGTCTTATCGGTGATGCAACGCAAACTACTGATCAAAATTTGTTGGATGAATGGGAGAAGGTGCACGAGTGGTGCAAGTCGCTCCGGCTGGCTTACCCGAAGGTCGGGGAATGTAGTCGTCGGCCGACGTCGCCCAGTCGTTTTGTTATGTCTGATTTTCGGGCCCTGGGATCGACCGCGCGAAAACGAGGCGCCCCCCCCCATGTTTCGCCCCCCCTCGACAGGGCCCCGGCTTCTCGCTGAGTTCGTTCGGGAAAGACAGGCTCAACGACCAGAACTACCCTGAACTGAGCAGCGCTTTCAAGGCCGTCAGCGTCAAAGCTCTTGTTTTCTTAGTGGGCGACCGTTGTGGCAAATTGTGCAGTGGGAGTGCCAGGGGCCGCATGAGGGCGACGCTTCTCAAGGCTCTCTCATCATACATATCTCTCTTGGGCAAAAATGGGCCGATCTTGTCGTGTGAAGACGCTGCCGAGGCCAAGAAGTACGGCATGGTTACATTGAAATGCAACGCCTGGCTCTGTGATGACAGCACTCGTAAGAATTTGTTTCTTTGGCGCCTCAGGCAGAAAGATCATTATTGGCAGCGCACTTTGATGGATCTGCCCCGTAGTCGCATGAATCCGCTGTGGTTTGACACGTTGCGAGAGGAAGATTTTTTAGGTAAGTGGAAGAGGTCAGGGCAACGGACCGACCCTCGGAGCCCGTCTAAGTTGATATATCTTGCTGCCGCGTCCGCCAAATCCTCGTCCATCCTTCAATTTCCTCTTCCCCACCTTGGCCCTCCTCGTCATTCCCGTCCTCGCTCCAACGTAAGTACGGGGAAGGCGCGCTCACGCCTCTTTGGCCCCCTGGGGCCGGCGAGTGCTGAAACGTGCCCTGCTCCTGATTGGACAGCGATGGAGCGAGCGCCGCTTTGTCTGCCGGCCTCTGCAATATTCTACGGGGTGACTGTAATGCTTGTTAGTGTTCGGTCGTTTTCACTGCTGCGAAGGGCGCAGGTGTCAATGACGTGCAAACTGTGATTCGTCCGTGGTTGGATCGAACGAAAAATAGGTTGAGGCTTTCGGCCCATCCCGCCATCGCCCCTGGTTCTTGGGAACATTGGGGCCCTTGGGGATCTGGGGGGCCTGTGGAACCTAGGGAATCCTTGGGATCTCGGGGGTCTCTTGAGGTTTTGGATCTTGGGGACCTTGAGGGGTTCCATAGGATCTTGGGGGCCTTGGGATATTGGGGAACATGGGTCTCTTAAGTCTTGGGATCTTCGGGGTCTCTTGAGTCTTGAGGGTTTGGATATTGGGGGCCTTGGGGATCTTGTGGTCTTGGGGATCTTTGGGCCTTGGGTTCGTGGGGATCTTGAGGGCCTTCGGGCCTTGGGATCTTTTGGGGTATATCGGGGATCTTGGGGGTCTCGAGGGTTTCCTGGGTCTCTGAAGGTTTCCTGGGGAATTTTGGGGATCTTGGGGGTGTCGGGGGGTCTGGGGGGTTCTTCTGCCCTCCGTGCCCTCTCTGTGCGGCGGCGGTGCCCTCCTGGGCCCCCCCCGCAATCTTCCTGGCCCTTCCCGCGCGGCCTCGGTCGATGCCGCGCCGGGGAGGACGAATGGGGGACAGAAAGGCACGAGGAGGGAGGATGTCGAGGATGACAAGGGGGAGGAGGATAAGGAGGATAAGAGGAAGGGGCAAGTCAGGGGGATTATTGGAGGAGGGGGGCCACGCAGAAAAAAAAAAACGGAGTCGACGAACGCGGGAGGGGCGCGGGAGATCGAAGAGCAACATTGAGGGAACACAGGAAACGAGGAATCTATGGTAACGAGAGAGGAAAAGTGGGAGAGGAAGGCAGAGGAGGAATGATGATAAAATTTTGGTTGAGCTGCTGCATTCTCAAGCGCGCGACGCTGAAAAACGCGTGATGGATCATGTGCGATTGCACCGTGCTCTACATTAAACGACCAAAAACACGAATATGCGAGCGCGAACAACTTCGCACAACGAAAACGAAAAACATGGAAAAATGCCTCTTGTTGGTATGTACGTTGTTTGTGGACGACACTGGTCGTCCAAAGTGCATGCGTTGGTCTCTCTCGGGGTTCCGGGCGAGAAATTGCGGGGTGGGAGGTCCCAAGAACGGAGCTGCCGTGGATGGGGGTGTCGGGGCGCGGTGGGAGGGGGGGAGGGGGGGCGTCGGTGGGTTCCGGACGAGAAATTGCGGGGTGGGAGGTCCCAAGAACGGAGCTGCCGTGGATGGGGGTGTCGGGGCGTGGTGGGCGGCGCGGGGCTGCGTCGGTGGTTCCGCCGCCAATTGCGGGGTGGGATGGTCCAAGACGGTCGCTGCCGTGGATTTGGGGTGTCGGACGCGGAGGGGCGTGATGGGGGGGGGGCGTCGGTGGGTTCCGGGCGAGAAATTGCTGGGTGGGACGGTCCCAAGAACGGAGCTGCCGTGGATGGGGGTGTCGGGGCGCGGTGGGAGCGCGGGGGGGGGCGCCGGTGGGTTCCGGGCGAGAAATTGCGGGGTGGGAGGTCCCAAGAACGGAGCTGCCGTGGATGGGGGCGTCGGGGCGCGGTGGGGGCGCGGGGGGGGGGGGGCGTCGGTGGGTTCCGGGCGAGAAATTGCGGGGTGGGAGGTCCCAAGAACGGAGCTGCCGTGGATGGGGGTGTCGGGGCGCGGTGGGAGCGCGGGGGGGGGCGTCGGTGGGTTCCGGGCGAGAAATTGCGGGGTGGGAGGTCCCAAGACGGAGCAACCCAAGACGGAGCTGCCGTGGATGGGCGTGTCGGGACGTGGTGGGAGCGTAGGGGGGGGCGTCGGTGGATTCCGGAGGAGAAATTGTGGGCTGGGGGGGTCCCAAGAACAGAGCTGCCGTGGATGGAGGTGTCGGGAAATGGTGCGAGCGCGGGGGGGGCGCCGGTGGGTTCCGGGCGAAAAATTGCGGGCTGGGGGGTCCCAAGAACAGAGCTGCCGTGGATGCAGGTGTCGGGGCGTGGGTGAGCGCGGCTGGCGGGGCGTCGGTGGGGTTCCGGCGCGATAACTTGCGAGGTTGGGAGGTCCAAGAACGGAGCGGCTCTTGGATGGGGGTGTCGGGGCGTGTGGGAGCGTGGGGGAGGGGGGTGCGAGAAATTGCGGGTTGGGAGTTCCCAAGAACAGAGCTGCCGTGAGTGGGGGTGTCGGGGCGTGGTGGAGCGTGGGGGGGGCGTCGGTGGGTTCTGGGCGAGAAATTGCGGGTTGGGGGTCCCAAGAGCAGAGCTGCCGTGGATGGGGGTGTCGGGACGTGGTGGGAGCGTGGGGGGGGGGCGTCGGTGGTTCCGGGCGAGGAATTGCGGGTTGGGGGATCCCAAGAGCAGAGCTGCCGTGGATGGGGGTGTCGGGACGTGGTGGGAGCGTGGGGGGGGGGGGGGGCGTCGGTGGGTTCCGGGCGAGGAATTGCGGGTTGGGGGATCCCAAGAACAGAGCTGCCGTAGATAGAGGTGTCGGGACGTGGTGGGAGCGTTGGCCTGGGCGTCGGTGGGTTCCGTGCGAGAAATTGCGGGTTGGGCGGAGAGGCATTGACGGGTGGTGAAGTGTCAAGGAGTGAGGTGTCGATGGCATTCGTGTAGGCTTAGCACAAGGGATATCGCACACGCCTCTAGGTATGAGGAACTATAAGAGGACTATTACAAGACCGCCCAGGCAACGAATCCAGCTTTCCTTGCTGAAATCTCTTCCGCGCCCGCCCCGGCCCCAGGTAGTGGCGGGATTCCTTTTGATGAGCTGGCTGCGGCGCCAGAGGCATGCGCGCCCGCCCCAGTGCAAAGTCGCCCTCTTAGGCCAAGAACCAGCCGCGTGGAAAGGGGTCTGAAGCGCGCGCGCTGTATAAAGGCAGAGGTCGTTTTTGTTTCGCCGAAGGCCAGCGGTCTAGCACCCTCACTGATACCATTCCGAAGCTGCTTTACAGTTTTATGAGACAATGCATGAATGCGTAACGCGATGGCCTTTTTCTGGACACGCAAGTTGGGGGAAGGAAAGGGAGGGCCACCGGCTTCGCGACCCAGAACATCCTCGCTTTTCTGGTGCAGGCGAGAAAAGAAAAGAAGGCGGCGAGATTACCCATGATCGATGTTGTTTCAGTTTTTTTTTAAACTTTATGATTAAAGAGTTTGTTGTTGCGCTCCCGACTGCAGGTGCTAGGCGTAAGGAGATCGTTGACTCTGTGGACATGCCCAGTTGGATGAGACCCATGCTTGAGGTGACCACGGGGGCCCCAGCCATCTTGGACGGGAAATCCCCAGCCCATCTTGAAACGATGATGGCCGAGTCGCAGCGAAGCACTCGGTTCAAGGTTGGAAGTGCGGAGGAGAAGGCCTTGGCCTTAAAAGGCTCAAGACCTGGCAATGCGCTCGCGGATCTGGAGCACGGCATCCTCTTCGCTAAATTTTTGGGAGAGATAAACATGGACATGCTGGAAAAAGAGCATATGTCCCCTATCACCTTGCCCGACCCCCCGGACCGTGTCTTTACGACGCAGCAAGAAGAGAGAGAGGGGCATCAGGTTGATACGGCATATGCGGATGATGTTAACTCCCCCGCTATTTGTAGTAACAACGATAATAGTTGTAAGGACACCGAAAGCATTGTCTCATGTATCGTCAAAAGATCGACCGCGCATGGGCTGCCTATCAGTTTCACGGCGGGGAAGTCTCAAGTGATGGTCCAGATCCACGGGCTCAAGGAGGCTTTCTGGAAGCGAGAGGTTTTCTCGAGTAGGGGAAGTGCGATCGAGTTGCAGGAGTTAGGCGTTAAGGTGCAGGTGGTGCGTTCGCAGGTTTCGCTCGGTTCGCGCCTGGTTGACGACGCTACCCCGGGGCTGGAAATCGCCAGACGTTGTCAGGCCGCCGATAGCATCTCAGGAGCTCTTAGCAGATCTGTGCACAGGATGAACGGTGTTGATATCGAGGCCAAGCTTCAGTATAGTACCAGTCCGGTGAAATCGAAGTTGCTTTGCGTTTGCGAGGTGTGGCATCAGTTGTCGCAGAGGGCCGCCAACGATTTGCAGGCCTCCTACATGAAGGCCTATAGGAGATTCATAGGCGAACCCAAGCACCCGCAGGCTCATCGTTTGTCCGACGCATGGCTTTGAACACATGCAACCGTGCTCCGATAGAACGTATTTTGACTTACCACGGCTTGTGCATTTGCCTGGGCTGCTTCAGCACGGCCCTTGGCAGTTGCGAGCCATGTTAGACATGCAGCGGGGGACGAGTGGCACGTGGGCGGAGCGCATTAGAAAGTATATTGATTGGTTGCACGCCTTCAGCCCGCAAGGGCATCGGGATCGCCTCGGAGAGGTGCATGCTCATGCGATCAGGTGCGCTAGAAGTAGACCCGATTGTTTCACGACGTGTGCGCGCGCCGCTTGGAACGCCTGTAGGAGCCATGATCGAGAAAGCCAGAGTTGAGGACTGGCGGAGTACGATGGCCAAAGAGGCGGCTGCCCATGGTATGTACAATACTCCTTATGGCAACCTTGGTACGAATGCTATGCGATGCTATGTTTCTTGGCAATGCGACTTCGCTGCTAAGACTAAGACGGGCTGGAGGATACATCGGACCCGTGCGCGCCCTGAACTCGACTTGGTGCGCCAGTTTATTACAGGGTCCACGTGCTTGGCGTGTGGATGGGAGTTTCACACTAGGCTCAGGCTGTGTAGGCATGGTAGACATCGTAGTAGGAAGTGTCTGGCGGCGATCAGAGCTTCTGCGAAACCTATGTCCTGCGAGGAAGTCAAGAGCTTGACCAAGCAGGATGCGGAGCAAAGTGTCCTGCTCAGCCAAAAAATGTACCAGGAGCATGCGGCTAAGCCTGCGCATAGAATATTCGGCCCGTCGATCCCACCCGCACAGGTCATAGAAGACGACGTGGAACCGCGCGTTGCTAATTGTGGGGAGCGTCGGGAAGGGCGGGAGAGGAGTAGCATCAGTAGGGGGCGTTTCATGCATTTTTCCTTTCTGCATCGTTTCTCTGGAGAGAGAAGGCTGGGCGATGTCCAGAATTGGATTGGGGGCTGCGAGGTGCAAGGAGGGGGGGGGGGGGAGGGGGGGGGCGCGTCTGGGCCCTTAGTATCGACGTGGCTAATAACCCCCTGCGGGGAGACCTCAATAATCCAGAAGCATCTGCCAATTGGACGGAGCTGGTGAGGGCTGGACGCGCGGCTGGGGCCCTCGGTGGGCCGCCGCGCGAGACGTGGAGTTCTGCCCACAGGAGAACGATGGAGAGTAGGGGGGGGGGGGGGGGGGGGGGGGCGCCTAGGCCAGCTAGGACCCGCGACTTCTTATGGGGCAGCCAGGGGCCCACGGGCTACGAAAGGCAGCAGGTTGAGCTAGGTAGTGCTTTGTTACGCACCATGCGCATGTCCATGCTTGTCTGTTACTGCGCAGAGGTGCCGTGCATTATGGAGCACCCAGCTGAACCGCCGTGGTGCCCGCAGGCCCCATCACCATGACAGTTGCCAGAATTGATTTTGTATATATATATATACGCATATGTATATATATATATATATATATATTATATATTATATATATATATATCACAGCTCCCACGCGTACGCAAGGTGACTTTGGCCCAGTGTGATGTTGGATGCCTCTATCAAAAGCCCACGACCTTTACGCGCGCTCAGGCTCCAGCCCTGGGGCAGATCATTGCGCGGGTGCCGTGCCGGGGAAGATGCGTGCGCAGAGGGGGGCGCATTGCCGCTTTGGGGGTGGATGGTGAGGGTAATTTCCGCACCGCGGCCCGCGGGACCTATCCCCCCCCCGGCGCGTGTAAATTCCCGGCTATTGCCCTCTGGAACGAACGAGCGTTCTGACCCCCCCGGGCAGGTGCGCGCGCGAAGTGCCACTTGGGGCGGGGGGGTTGTGCGCGCCACTCGACCCGTTTTATAATTTCCAGAGATGCCATGACTGCGCGAGGCCAACGAGGAGCTCCGCTGCCAGTGGTGGGGCCTAATATTCTCTCCCGCGCATGATAATTTAATGCGCTTCGGTCACAGACCCTCACGCGAGAACGCTAGAACGCTAGGGGGAGGAGGAGCAGGAGCAGGAGGAGGGGCAGGAGCAGGAGCAGGAGGATGATGGGGGAGGGGGGGGGGGGGGGGAGCGCGGACGCGGCCCGCGGGCCCCAGGAGTGCTGCGGAGGGGGGGGGGGGGGTGGGGGGGGGGAGAGGAGGAGGAGGAGGAGAGGAGAGGAGGAGGAGGAGGAGGAGGAGGAGGAGGAGGAGGAGGAGAGGAGGAGGAGGAGGAGGAGGAGGAGGAGGAGGAGGAGGAGGAGGAGGAGGAGGGGAGGAGGAGGAGGAGGAGGAGGAGGAGGAGGAGGAGGGGAGGAGGAGGAGGAGGAGGAGGAGGAGGAGGAGAGGGGAGGAGGAGGAGGAGGAGGAGGAGGAGGAGGGAGGAGGAGGAGGAGGAGGAGGAGGAGGAGGAGGAGGAGGAGGAGGAGGAGGGAGGAGGAGGAGGAGGAGGAGGAGGAGGAGGAGGCGGAGGCGGAGGCGGAGGCGGAAGGCGGAGGCGGAGGCGGAGGAGGAGGCGAGGAGGAGGAGGAGGAGGAGGAGGAGGAGGAGGAGGAGGAGGAGGAGGAGAGGGAGGGGAGGGGGGAGGGGGAGGGGGAGGGGGAGGGGGAGGGGGAGGGGGGGAGGGGGAGGGGGAGGGGGAGGGGGGGGGAGGGGAGGGGGGGGGGAGGGGGGGGGGGGGAGGGGGGGGGGGGGGGGGGGAGGGGAGAGGGGAGGGGAGGGGGATGGGGGAGGGGGAGGGGGAGGGGGAGGGGGAGGGGGAGGGGGAGGGGGGGGGGGGGGGGGAGGGGGATGGGGGGGGGGAGGGGAGGGGAGGAGGGGACGGAGGGGGAGGAGGGGAGGAGGAGGGGAGGAGGAGGAGGAGGAGAGGGAGGGGGGGAGGAGGAGGAGTTGGAGGAGGAGTATCGCGCGGCGCTGATTGGAAAGAAGAAGAGAGGTCGACTGCCCCCACAACTTCCAGGAGGGCCCATCCGAGTGGAACTGTCTGCCACCTTGGCACGAAGGCCAGAGACCTGTCAGGGGCCAACGGCGCCCCCCCACCCCCGTCCCTCCCCCCCATATGAAGCTCAACCGTCTGATTCCTCGCCGAGCCGCTCTGTTTCGGCACAGACGAGACGCTCTCCCAAGGCAATAGCTTTGAGCTCATTTACGCTGCCCGAACGCCAGGAGACAGCCCGCGAGACAAGCCGAGGACACTCGGCCCGCTTCAAGCCTCGAGAAGGAACGTCTTTGCTGGACCCCATGAGGCCTTTTTCGAGCCCCCCGACCAGCTCTGGCGCCCCCCCCCCCTGGGGTCCAGACAGGCCCCGCGGGGCCCGCAAGAACTTGGCGAGACCGTGGCGCACCCCCCGCAGGTGGACCAAAAATGGAGCGACGTGCGTTGCTCCTCTCGCTCCGCCTCGCGACAACGGCGGGTCGCGGCACTAGGCCCTCAAAGGGCGCTGCCGCTCAAGCCGCCTCTCTTCGCCACCTCTGACGTGGATGCGACAGACGATTAAGTGATGCTTTCATTTCAAACGGCACTGGCGCCTCGCCGCGAGGCGCGAGTTCGCGGCCCGGCAGCCCACCTGTCATGAGCCGCTTGCCCCCCCCCCCCCCCGCGGCACGGCAGCCTGTCTGCCCGGGCCGGTTGCGCCCGCGGGGGGGGGGGGGGGGGGGGGAGGGGCGCGCGCCGACCAGCAAGCTGGCAAGCGCCCCGTGGCCCCCCGCGTCGCCGAGAGAAACGCCGCTGGAGGCCCCGCCTCAAAAGGCGCGGGCGGGCGGGGGCGCCGAAAAGCCGGCCCCGCATGGGGCGCCCAAGTTGCGCTCCGCCTCGCGACGACGGCGGATCGCGGCACTTGGCCCTCAAAGGGCCTTGCCGTTCAGGCCTCGATCCTCTCCGCGCCTCTTCCTTTGACGTGGATGCGACAGACGATGAGGTGATGCTTTCATATCAAGCGGCACTGGCGCCTCGCCACGGGGCGCGAGCTCGCGGCCTGGCAGCCGACTTGCCCGATCCGCCTGCCCCCCGCGTGGTCTTGGCGCCGGCCGCCTCTCCACCGCTCGTCGCAAGCCAGGGGCCCGTTCGGGGGCCCCTGCCCGCGCTGGAGGGGGGGGGGGGCCGGCTCTGCCGCTGCCCGGGGCCCCTGCGCCGACGGCGCCCGCGCCTTCTCCCCGCCTCGGCAAGCGGCCGCCCCTCGGCCTCGCGAGGCCCCCCTGCGCGTTAGCCGTCGGCCTGCGTGGCCAGGTGGGCTACCCTGCGCCTCGTGCTTCAATTCCCCCTCACGGCTGCCGCGCCCTTCCTCCCCACACCATGGGCAGGTCCGCGTCTGCCGCGCTGCTGGCCACGCCCTTCGGCATCACCGCGCCCCACGGGTAGCCCTGGAACGCGTCGCTGTCCCAGCGCCCCCTGCGCTGCGCCAGCGCCGCGTCTATGGGCGCCGCGCGCAGCGCGGGTGGCCCGCTGATCAGCAGGCCGCGGGGGCCGAGGTCGTTCGGGCCCACCCCCTCTGCTGCGACCGACTGCATCGCCGCGCGTGGGACATCTGCTCGCGCCACGAGCCTGGCGCCATCGTTGGCGAAGAGCGGGTCGCGCATCCTCGCCTTTTATCGCGCGCCCGGCCCTCGTAGATCGCCCGCGCTGCCACGACGCACGCGCGCCCCTTCCCCGTTGACTCCGCCGCGGTCCCTTCCCTGGAGTGGTTGCGCCACTCACCGCGATTGTACTGGTCGGTCTTACTGGCCCTGATCTTGATGACGACCTCGGTCGCCTGGGGCCAGCTCCCGCACGGCTCGCCCGCTGCTTGTGGTGCGACGTCAACTTTTGACAGGCCCTGGCCTCTCGCGTAGCCGTTCTGGCCCCCAGGCGCGCGCTCGCTCGCCGTTCAGCAGGAATGTGCAACCCGTTGCCGCCGCCGCCCAAAGAGCCGCGCCCTCGCGAGACCTGGCTGCAGCTTCTTCCGGATCCACCGCATCATCCTGGGCGCGACTGGCTCCTTCCGCGCGGCGCCCCCACCGCGCCCCCTGAGACCGTCGAGTCGATCGCCGTCAGGCAACCAGTGCGGCGAGCCAAGTGCTGGGCGCGGACCGCGCTCAGGCGCCGCTTGATTGCGCCAGCCTTCTCGCGCCTGCGCCCGGACAGGTGGGCGACGAACTCCGGCGGCGGCGCCTCCTCCTCCCCCCGCCGATTCGCGAGCGCGACCTCCCGCGGCGGCGGGCCGATGCTGCGCGCGCGGGGGGCAAGAGACCACCGCATCCAGCCCTGGCCGTGCGACTTGATCGTGGAGCTCGCCAGCTTGTCCAGAACGAGATCCAGTTTGGCCCCCCCCCAGTCTTCGCGCGCCACGAGGTCCGCGAAGGCCAGGTCGCGGGGCGCGGCCTTGTCCGGGACAGCTTCTGGCCTGAGCAGGTCAGGCGGCTGGTGCTGCACCGGGCCCGCGTTCTTGCCCCTGCGCCGCTTCTTTTTCCGGGGGCGGACCCCGCCTCGCGCCCCTCCGCCTCGCGCGGCATCCGCGGGCCCCAGGTCTCAAACTCGTCCTGCTGCTCTCGCGCCACCTCCTGCTCCGAGCGTCCGCTCTGCCGGCCGCCAGCCGCTCCGCGGCCGCCGCGCCCGCCGTCGCCCGCTTCCCTGTCGATCTCCTGGGCGAGCAGCCCCGGACATGCGCGGGCGCCCCTCGCTCTGGCGCCGGCGCCGCCTGAGCCCCCGGTGTCGCTGAGGTAGCGCGCCGCAGCCTTCTGGTCGATGCGGTCGCCGCCTTCTGGGCCTTGGCCGCTCTGGTTCTCGCCTCCTCCCATGGCGGGCTGCGAGGCCCTCCTCTGCCTGGTCTCGCGCCTCCTGGGCTCCTCGGCTGCGAGCGCCCGACTCTCGATTCTGCCTTAGCTCGCAGGGTTGCGCGCAGCCCGCGCGCCCCCCATGGCCCTGGGCTCTCTTCCCGGGCCTCGCGGTTCCTCTGTCGGAGGCCTCCCGCGCCCTTCGCGTGAGTGGGCCACGCCGCCCTCTCTCGCATCCCTGGGGGCGGTGCCTGGCCTCGAGGGGCCCCGCGGGGCCCCGCCTTTCTCTTCTCCTTTCGCATCGGGAGAGGCGCTCGCCCAGCTGGCATCGGGAGGGGCTCGCGCTCGCGCCAGGGGCGCGGCAGTGCCGAGCGGGCGGCCCCCTCTACGCGCGAGGCCTGGCCGGTTGCAACTTCTGCGTAGCTCTACCTCTCACCTCGCTGCGCGCTGCCCTTCAGACGCGCGCGTCGTCCGGGGGCGTTCCGACTCAGGGCGCGGGCGCTGCCAACAAAGGGTTGGGCATGCGCGGATAGCCTCGTTGGCGCGATCATCCTTCTTTCATGTTATCCGCCGCTTCTGCTTTGCCCCTCGGGCCACGCAACCGTCGTCGTCAGTCTCGGTAGGAAGCTAAGTTGTCGAAGCTGCATGCGCGGGCAGCTCCCCGACCTGCGTCGGCGGCATCGCCCACACAGGTCAACGCGCCGATCTTCAACGCTTCTTGCGCGGTAGAGATATTTCGATTGTCTCCCCATGTTCAAGGTTCCTTTGCTTGTTCTCCACTCGTCCAGTGTCCTCTTGCCGTCTCCATCCGCCTAATGTTTCTCTGCCCTCCATCCATGTGACTATCCGTCATTCGCTTCTCTCTGCCCTTCGCTTATGCTTTTCGCGGCATGCCTTGCGCGCCGGACAGGCCATCGCTCGACGTCGCGACGCATCTGAGCGCGCGCGCGCACTGCTTGCGGAAAGATGTTATGCGATCGCGCTGCGGAACTCCAACGCCCCGGCAGAGTCGCCCGATGCACGGGCCCAGACTGGCCAGCTGGCTACCCGACTTCGGTTTGCGATTTCGCCCCCCCAGGCGGCGGACCTCGCGGAGGACGCATGCGCTCCCTCTCCCAGGCTCGAAAAGAGATTCGAGACTGAGAGATGCTGAAAAGGCACGGGTTGATCACTTCCTTGCCCGCTTGGACCGCGCGCAAGTCGCACGGTGCAAATCGCACCAGGCAAGCGGGGGCCGATTTCTGCACGCGCAGACGATTCCATGACTTAGAGCGGGTGCTTTATTGGGGCGATTCGGATCCATGATTTCGCTTTCTGCCATCATCTACGCTCCGAAACGTCGAGAGTAGCCCCTGAGTCGGCGGGGGCCATGAGCATCCTCACGATTTGATTGGCGCGTGGGGGTCGCGAGTGTCACAGTCAGGTTGCTCTTCCGATTCCTTCTCTCACTGCAGGTGCATTGGCGCGGATGTCTCCCATTGTGGGGGGGTTCTTCATCCTCCCCCCCCCTCTTCCTCCCTCGTCCGGTCCCGCAGCCTCCGGGGGTCGTGGGAGCCTCCTCCCCGCGTCTTGCGGGAGTCGGCCCTGGCCCTCCTGCCTTGGGAACTTCTAGCAGGGGGGCGCAGCCCTGCAGCAACAAATCAAACAGGGGGTCACAGCCCTGCAGGAACCTCTAGCAGGGGGGTCGCAGCCCTGCAAACTGGCACCTCTCGACACGAGCATGAGCACGGCATGCTCGTGGTGGCCAGTGTTCGACCAGCGTGGAAGCTCGCATCGTTCGGGGTGCATGTCTGTTGCTCGCGAGGGCTACTCATCCTTCCTCTCTCTCCCTCCTTTCTCCTCCCTTTCCGCGTCGTTTCGCGTCGGGGGGGGGGGGGGGCGCTTTCGGCGCCCCCGCCCCCGCTCGGGGCAGCTGGGCCCTGAGGGCCCCACTTGTCGAGCTCGTTGCGTTTGCGCTGCTCTCGCTAATCGGCCAGTGCTTTTGGCACGTGCCATTACTTCATTGGCATGCACCCCTCGGGTCGATGGGGGGGGGTCCGCCCCCCCGCAGGTGCGCGTCGACGCGTTCTTTCTCTCGTGCATTCTTGCTGTCGCAGTGATGCCGTCTGTCGCGGACATGGTCGTCGGGCGCGCATCCTGTTCTTCTCCCTCGTCAGCTGGCGCCGACAATCCCCCTTCTCACGGGTGCGTCGCGACGCTTCTCTACGACCGCCTTTTTATGATTGCTGTCCCTGTGATGTTGCTTCTTTCTCTTGCCCCTGCCGGGCCCTGTCGCGCCCCGCCATTGGGCGCCGTCTGGGCAGTTGAGACTTCAGGGCGCCTGTCGTCGAGCTCCCATCTTCTGCTTACATCTGCCGCGCGAGTCCGCGCGTCGCGAGAGGGGGGCGCGCGCTATGGTGCAGGACTGGCCGGTGGCAACACCTGCACAGCTCTACCTCTCACCGCGCCGCGCGCCGCCCGCAGGGCGCGCGCGTCTCTGGGGGGCGCCCCGACTCGCAGCGGGGGCGCTGCCCCCCAGGGGGTGGGCATATGCGGACATAGCCTGACCGGTGCGATCATCTCTCTCGCGATCCGGGGCGGGGGTCCGCCCGCCACCCTCCGGAGATCGGGGGCATGGCGCCCTGGGCCTCGACTCCCGCTGACGGGTGGGGGGGGGGCCTGCGCCGTCGCTGCAGCGCTGCTGCTGGCCGCGTGGCGCTGCGCGACCCTGCTCGCCAGGCCCTGGCACTTGCGCCCCGATGCTGCCCGCCCCTGCCATCCCTGCCCGCCTTCTGAGTCGGGCTCCTCCTTGACGACCGACGCCGGCCCCTTCGCCCTCAGCCTGGCGCGGGGCTCCGCTGCGGCCGGGCGAGCCGCGCCCGCGCGCGCCCCCGCCTTCGTCGCCGTCGCCTGGCCCGCTGCGGGCGCGCGTCTCGGCGAAGGCGGTGGGCGCTCCTCGCCGGCGCCGCCGCTGCCCCGCTCTGTCGCCCAGCCCGCTGCGCGCGCCGGGGGGCCCGCGCCAAGGTCGGCGCCGCTGGAAGACGGCTCCTGGCTTGGCCGCGCGGCGGCCGCCGTCGCCGCGATCTCTGCGGCGGCCCCCCGTGGAGGCGCCTCGTTTTCGTTCTTCTCCCCCCTTCCCGCTCGCGCCCCCGCTGCCCGGCTTGAGCGGGGGATTCGCGGCCTGCCCGCGCGCTATCTTCTAGCAGTGGGAGTAGTGGTTGACCCCGTCCATCCGCCCAGTCCTCGCCCGCGCGCCTGCCTGCGCACCGGTTGCAGCGATGGCCCAGCATTCAAATCAAGGCAGGGGCGCCGTGCTCCATGCGCGGGCAGCCAGGCCGAAGGCGCGGCTTCAGCTCGCGCCTTTGCGGCTCTTGGGCGGGATTCAGCTTGTTTTCTCGTTTGTTATATGATTGCGCGCGCTGTTTTGCGTTGGCGATGACGATCGCCAGTTATTTCTGCACCGCCGCCGCGGCCTTGCGTATCAGGTCCGATTGGCCTCGCATGTAATTTTTCGCTTCGCAAATGCAACATTGACAGGGGCAGTAACTATGTGTGCCTTCCCGTTTATGCTCGCGCGTGCTTCCCCCCCCTCGCCATCCATTTATCCGTTCAATGTCTCCTCTTGGGGGTCCTTCGTCTGGCCCTTAAGTGTGACAGCTTCAAGTTCCAGAAGCTCGCGCTCCACTTCATCATGGGGACTAGCTTCATCATGGTCAGTTTCGTCACGGTCGGTTTTCTTGCGAGGACCTGCAGAATCCGCACATGCCGAAAGGTATCGTCAATGTATTAGAGATGTTTCTCTTTGCGGCCAAATGGAAGCTTCTGCACGGTCCATTTCCGCACGAAGATCTGCAAGCCGCCTTTCCGCGCCACCGTTTCCACCGAGAGACTTGTGCGAAAGTCCCATCATGCCAGTGAGGGCTAGTTTGCCGAATTGTTCCGTCGGCTACCCAACGGCCTTCCGCTTTCCAGGGTAAATGTTTCGCGTTTCGCGCATCCCCACCTACCCAGTCATAAACATTTCCCATGAAAGCAAACGTGACAAAAGGGACGACGATAAACATATTGCGAAACACAGCGGGCATGCATGGTGACCATGATACAGTTTTCTTATTCATTGCTGTGTTTATCGGCGCGGGCCTTCGAACCCTTCCCCCCGTGGAGTAGATGTCGGCTGTTTTTGGCGCCTGCTTCAAACAGGTGGGGTTTCTCCCATATGACGCAACAGGTCGCAGTCAGCAGAGGTCTGGAGCCAGACCCCACCCTTTCCCCCGTTTTACCGCCCAGTGTCGAAACACGTGGTAAGAAAGCAAAGGGATCCCTTGAGCAAAGGAGCTTGAGAGGGGGTCCGGGCCATCAGTAGGGCCCGCGTGGGGGAAAGGGGGGGAGGAGGAGGAGGAGGAGGAGGAGGAGGAGGAATAATACTAATACCATTAATCGTAAGAACAGTAATAATAATACTAGTAACAATAATAATAATAATAATAAGAGGAAGCATAATACGGATACGAACAATAATATAAGTGATTGTACAAATCAAGGGAAGACCACGGCGACTACGAGGACGATCGCGACAACGACGCGGAATAATAGGAACGGGGAAGGGGAGGCGATGAAGGCAATAACGAGGAGGCGGAAAAAGAGGAGGAGGAGGAGTAGGATGACAACGAGGACGAGGACAGAACCCTGAATATTGCCTCTTGAAGCCTTCTTGTGACTCGTTTGGGGGATCTCGGTGTCCACCTTGGGCTCGTTTGGGTGGTCTTGGGGCCCTCTTGGGAACCTTCTGGGGCTCTCTTGGGGTCGCTCTTGGGAGCCATGGAGGGCCCTTGGGCCTACCGTGGAGGGCGTCGGTGAAAGAGGGGGGTTCTAACGTGTGGTCTCCCCTCTGGGGCCCTCGAAGTAGGCCTTTCGGGCGCATTTGGGGCTGTCTTGGTGGCCTCTTGGGCCCATCTTGGAGCTCGTGTTGGGCAGTCTCGATGCCTTGAAAGTGCATCGGAAACGAAACGGCGAGAGGGCCAACAGCATTGACGTTCCCTAAGTGCTTGGAGAATTTGGGCCTGCTGGGGAGTCCTTTGGCTGATCCGAGAGCAGTTAGATCCGTCTTGTGACCCTTGTAGGGCCTTTTGGAAGCATGTCTGAAGCTATCCTGAACCGTCTTCGATTGTATTGAGCCGTTTTGGAGGCCATCTTGGAGCAGCGGAGGCTTTCTTGGAGCCATTTTGGGCCATCTTGGGCGCCCTGACCGATCGCGGATCCTGCAAAACCCCTCAGGTAGGGGAGGGGGAGGGGACCCCTCCCCGAAGGGCAGAGGGATTGAGGAAGAGGAGAGGAACAACTCTCGAGGCCACCTTCGCCCAAAGGGATTTCTGGATTTTTGCGTCAGCGAGCCCCACGTATATAAGTATGCCGAAGAGCACCGTCATCAACCTGAGGACCAGCTTTCCGAACATCTCCGCCAGCGACGCCACGGAGCGCAGTTCCCTCGCGGTAAGCTCCTTCGCGGTCAGCTTCACGGCGCGGAAGCTTACACGATACACACACCAATTGATTCAGCCAGTTTCTTGTTGGCTGTTTTTCGTAACGGGCAGCTTCTTCACGACCATGCACCCCGTCCCCATGCGCCTGCAACCGCGTGGCAGTGATGCTGAGGACGACGGTACACACCACTCGCAGGACCGGCTCGAGGTGCACGATCGCATCAGCTAAAACATCGTCTCCGTGTCAGGGCCAATTGAGCGACGGAAGAACACGGGGTCGATTGTGCCGACATCCGCGCTTAAGTTTCCCGCGTAAGGTCGCGCGTAAGCGTCCTCGTTTCCAATGTGGCGTGCCGCGCTTGCGGCCCGCGTCGGCCGCGGCGCACGGTCGCCATGTCTTCTCACGTAAGGCCCGTTTCTGTTCGTCGATCAGTTGGGGAACAAAAATATTGTGTGTGGCGAGCTTGGGGAAGCTGGAGAGACAGCGTTCACGCCGTACTCCGTAAGGCCATGCTCGCGCCGCGTCGACGCGGCGGAGACTTTGACGCGGGTTGCTCAAGGTGAGCGGCCCCCCGGGGGCTGAACCACGCGATTCTTGAAAGACCTCCGTGGTCTCTCAGTATTGAGCGATTTGAGCGGTGTCGGAACCTATCGACGTCCACGTCGACAAGAGCATGAGCCAGCTAAGATCATCCCCACGGAAAGAAAGTAGGGAAAAGGGACAAGGAGGAGGAGAAATTTTGGATAATCGCTGCAGGTTATGTTAGGCTTCGTAGCAAATGACCGTCATACAGGAGCACCGATGCCAGCGCTTCAGTTGCAGGGTGAGCCGGACGTTCCCATACCTGCCCGTACAGATTTTTTCGAGGTGAGGGGGTGAGGGCGAACGGGTAATACATATATATATATATATATATATATATGTATAGGGGACGGTGGGGTGGGATTTCATTGTGCAATTGCAGGATACGCTTGGGTTCTTTTCGCCAAGCACACGCGGCCGACGACTGCAATCGATACAAGGGAGGATGGCGATTTTGAAGACGAGCAGCAGCATAATATGTTGTGGAGGTGAAGGTGGAGGATTAGGAGGAGGGTGAAGTAAAGTACGAGACGGAGTCGGAGGAGGAGCAACGCGAAGGAACAGGAAGCCAACATAACGGTGGCCACCACGGTGACATTCCCGCCAGCTCTGTCCGCGCATGATGCGGGGGTGCCAGGCCTTTGTTCCCGAATGAGCGTAAGGACCCCGGTATCTATATCCAGGCTCTGTGGTGCCCACAATTAGTTAGCCTCTCGTTCTCGTCATCCCCCTTCTCCGTTCCCCCTGCTATCGGTCGCCCTCCTCCTCGTGCTGTCTTTCTTTATATGGATTCCTCTTTCTCTTTCTTTCTCCCTCTCTCTATCTCTTTTCCTCTATCTCTCTCTTTCTCTGTCCTTCCTCCTCATGCTTTTTTGCCGCTCTTTCTCTCTTTCTCTCTTTCTGTCTCTATCTCTCTCTCTCTCGCTCTCCACGTCCCTCTTTCGCTGGAGCACGCCCTCGCGCGGAGGCCACTGATGCCTGGTGGCAGTTACCTCTTGCTGATTCTCTTGGCAGGCCGGGCGGGCTTGGCAATGATCGAAGGTCGCAGGCTGTGCATTTGCCGCAATCCCCGTCGTTCAGAAAAGACGACGGAAACTCAGGGATACACCTTTCGGGTGCTACTCGGACGCACCCCTGTCGAGGATGTACCCCCCCTTCGTATATCCCCAAGTCAAATGTTCTGGCCCATTCGGAAATCCCACAAAGCCGGGGATTGGGGTCGCCATGCCATTGTTAGAAGAAAACAGATAGCCAGCGTAGACTCCAAACAATGTTTTTGTGTGTGTGTGCGCTTTTTCTAGCGATATTTGGTGGTGCAATCTACATGGAGCAATCTATGTGGTGCAATCGATTTAAGCAAACGAGTTGACACATCGCATGCTTGCAAACATCCCACCCACCCACCCGCAACTTGGTTTGCAAAACCCAGGCGGCGGCGATTGCGATGTATTATTGGCGTTGGCTGGTGCATCTCTGCGGCCGCGCCGACCGTAGCACGCGCGCGCAGCGGCCGGCTAGTTCGGCGCCACTGGCGCGGCCGCGGTGGCGCTGACCGCTGGGCACATCCCAGCGGGCACTTCACTGCGAGTCGGCGACTTGGGCGGGCGCATTATCATTGCAACGTCGACGACGTAAACACACGATGATGATAGTAACGATGCTGGTGACAATGTTGGCACCGACAAAGGCGCGGCCTGTGCGGGCGCCGATGCTGATCACGCCGACTGCGATGACGGCGTCTTCGCGCCGGTGATGAAAGTTATGGAAAGAGTTCGACATACGCGCGCGGCCGACGCGCGAGAGTGGCCCGCATGTTTTTATTTGACACGGATCGTGCTCCCAGCACGCGCGCACGGGCGCGCGAATGATGTCGGCATGCGGCGCCAGAGGCCAACCTGGCAGAATTTTATGAACATGCTCGAAAACATATGGCTTTCCTAAGAACGCGCAAGAGCGCGAGCGCACGATTTTTTTGAAAACGATGTTTCGAAACCATGTGTTGTGGTATGTGTGCTTGGACACTCGGTGTTCTAAGTATGTTTACGAAACCGCCTGTTTTTTGACGGATGTCGGCATTCGCGCGCGACGACGCGCGCGCACTTCGTCTCCGGTTTTTATTGTCGCACAAGGGCGCTCGCACAATTTTAGACGCTTCGCGTATCCCCACCAGCCCGTTCAGAAACGACGCCCAGGCGAGTAGAGGGTCGTCCTGAGGGGCTTTTCGGCGTCTTGGGTGCCTCGAGGGGGCCTCTGTGGGCCGTTCGGGATCCTCTTTGGGGCCTCCTGGTTGGGGCCTCTTGGGGGTCTCTTGGGGGCCTCCTGGGGGCCTCTTGGGGGGCCTCTTGGGGCCATCCTGCGGCATCTTGGAGCATCGTGGAGGAAATCGATCAAAGAAGAGGGGAGCCTTAATTCGCGTTGCCCCCTGAGAAGGCCAAAATGAGGCCAAAACCATAGTAAAATCAATGTTTTTGGCTTCCTCGCCGAGGCCGTTTTGGACGCTCTGACCGCTCCCCGCCCCTCCTGTCCAGGTCAGTGGGGAGGGGGTAGGGGGAGGGGTAAACCCCTCCCCGAAGGGGAAGAGGGAGGGGTGGAAGAGGAAACTCGTTAAACCACCGACGCCCAGAGGGCTGGTGGGATTTCGACCTGCGCGCGTGCAGAGCCCGTTTGGTAGCAATTTCTGTCAATATTGGAGAATTTCTCGCTTTTGAATAGGAGTAGCAAGAGCGCGGGCAGAAGCATTTGTTTTGATAATCAGTGTTGCGAAAGTATGTTGTTTTGTGTGTTGTTTGGACCTAGATTTAAAAAACTTCACACAACCGAAAGTTGTTGACTGATTCCGGCATGCGCGCGCGACGACGCGCGCGCTCGATTCGTCCCGTTTCTGTTGCAAGAGATTCTTGGAAACGTATGATTGTTGATGAGCGAGTGCGCGCGCATCGAATTTTTGGAATGGATGACAGGGGGGTCGATTCGGTTATAGCCAGGACCCCAGGTAAGTGGACCCGGTTAGTGGTAGGTCCCCGGAGCCCCTGAATTGGTTAGAGTCACTAAACCAGGTCTGCCGCAAATGGTGTTTTATCGGGTGACGGCAGCTCCGGTGAGTGGAACGGGGCGGGGGGCGTCCCCCAGGACACATCACTAAACCAGGTCCCATTAAACCCAGCTCTGCCAATGCCCGATCGATGCCGGCCTGGCTGTGATGGTACGATCATATTTAAGATGGGACAGAGTCACATGTGAATTGCATTGCGAGAAAGAAAAAGGGTCGATTATCCCAGGGGAGGTTAGAGTCCATCTTTTCAGAGAAAAAAAACTTCATATCCGCTGTGCAACTGACGTTGCGCAGGACAAATGGTACAATCTTCGAGGTGCAACATGGGTTGTGCAATCTATGTGGGGCGAACTGTCTGGTGCAAACTACGCTGTTCAATATATGCGAAAGAACGTGTTCTACCGTTGCTGGCAGAAAACCGGGGGGGGAGCCACTGGGGGCTTCCAGCCCGTCCACCCCTCCCTCTCGAAAACCGCAGGGGGGTCACTGGGGGTTCCAACCCCCCCTCCCCACTCCCACCCCCAGTCCATCATGAAAAGGGGGAGTCGCTACCGGTTCGAACCCTTCCCCCCCCTCCTGTAAAACCGGGGGGGGGGTCGCTACCAGTTCGAGACCCCCCCCCTCCTCCCACCCCTCCCCCCTCGCCGCAACGATTCCCCCTCTTCTCCCACTCCGGATGGGGGATTCGTCGGGGCAGTGGCGGGGGTGCTGGCGGGGACAGTGGTGGGTACTGTGGGGACAGTGGGACAGTGGCGGGGACAATGGGGACAGTTGGACAGTGGCGGGGACGGTGGTGGTGGGGACAGCAGTGGGACAGTGGTGGGGACGGTGGTGGTAGGGACAGCGGTGAGGGCGGTTGTTAGGACGGTGGTGGGACAGTGGTAAAGTGAGGAGAGTGGCGGGGACAGTGGGGACAGTGGGACAGTGGCGGGGACAGTGTGGACAGTGGGGCAGCACAGTGGGACAGCAGTGGGAACAGTGGGACAGTGGTGGGGACAGTGGAGACAGTGGGACAGTGGTGGGGACAGTTGGGGCAGTGGGGAGACTGGGATCGTGTGGGGACAGAGCGACTGTGGTGGGGCACTGATGGGGACACTGATGGGGACAGTGGGGACAGTGGGACAGTGGTGGGGGCAGTGGGGACACTGGGACAGTGGCGGGGACAGCGGTGGTGAGGACAGTGGTGGGGGGACACGTAGGGCAGTGGTGGGAACAGTGGGACAGTGGTGGGGACGGTGGTGGTGGGGACAGTAGTGAGGGCAGCGGTGAGGACGGTGGTGGGAAACTGGGACAGTGGTACAGTGGAAAGAGTGGTGGGGACAGTGAGACACTGGTGGGAACAGTGGGACAACTCAGTGGGACAGCGGTGGGGATCCTTTCCCGTCTATCCCTGAACGTGTGCCATAGCGCACTTAGGACTCCCCAAAAGACCCGATCGTGCCGTGCGCAACCGGATCAGGGGATCTGCGTACATAGGAGGAGGAGTAGGAGAAGGAGGAGAAGGAGCAAGAAGAGGACGAAGGGGAGGAGGAAGCGGTGGACAAGCAGAGGATCGGCAGGAGGACGCCGAAGAATATGAAGGCGGAAAACGAGGCCGAACATCAGTAGCAGCAGAAGGAGTTGGAGACGAAGGATCGGGAAGAGCAGGAGGACCAGAGGAAGGCGGAGAACATGACAGGAATGCGGCGAGAACGATGAGGAAGAATTCGGATCCAAAAATGCGGCCCGCGCTGGGGAGAGGCCGCCATCATGAACGACGGGAGCAAAGCCCCGATTTCAAAATGATGCCCACGCTGCAGCGGGAACTTTTTGGAAGACCCGAGGACGTTCGGATGGGAACAAGCTAGGCGCTCTCGCGCCATGTATGATATCCGACCCCTCCGACCCATCCCTGCCCATTGCGCTGATTTGTTTTTTCAGCGCGGACGCGTGTCATAGCGCTCTTGGAACGCCCATTGAGATCCCATAGTGTTACGCATGATAAACAACAACAGGAGCTGCGTACAGACATAGGAGGAATGGGAGGAAGTGGGAGAGGGAGAGAAAGTGGTGGATGAGCAGGAGGATGAGCAGGATAACTCATGTTCAGCCAGTCTGGAAGAGGGGGGCGGGCGGTCGAGGGGATGATGAAGGCGGATGGGGGAGGGGAAAAGGATGAGGGCAAGAAGAGGAGGAGGAGTGGGAGAGAAGGGAGAGGAGGAGAATAAGAAAAAAGGGGCGAGGGGGCTGGGAGGAGGTCGGGGGGGGGTGTAGGGGAATGGGATGAGGAAGAGAAGGGGCGCCCGCGTTCGCGCCACATGCGCCCTGGGGAGCGACAGGCCGCTGGCCTCCGCCCCCGCCCACCGCCGCTCCTGCGGCAAGAGCGCCAACTCCCGAGATGGGACACGCGCGCGCCGACCAGGCTCGCCCTTCTTATGCGTTGTGCTCCTCGGACGCGTCCAGCCCAACACGCTCGCGTCGTGACAAAAATTGCGACGGTGGGTTTCTCGGTGGGTTTCTCATTGATTTGGGCGTCCAGGGGCCCTGACAAACTTGGGGACCGTCAGAGAAACACTCAGGACGAACAACCGATTCCTGGGACAGAGTTCGACCTCTGGGGGCCCACGTTAGGAAACATAAGCACGACGTCGCGTGTCTGGGAGGCCCCTGGCTCTGCGGCCGCAGTGCGGCCGCGAGCCTGGCCCGTTCCAGCGATCCGCCGCCAGAGCCCGCACCCACCGAACCTTTCCGACCGCCCGACGTCGCTCTTGAGGCCCGCGGCCCCCCAGCAGCACACTCGCGGCGACAGCCTTGCGCGTTTTCGGGGGCAAGAGGAGGTGGACGAGGAGGAGGAGGAGGAGGAGGAGGAGGAGGAGGCGGGGGATTCGAGGAGAGGGGGGGCGGGAGGAAGAGGAGGAACGCTTAGAGTGTTTTCGACGCTTTTTGGGCGGGCCAGCGGCCTGTGTCCAGCCAGCGGCGCCAGGCGCTGCTGTGCGCGAGGGGGCCAGTGCTGCCGATGAGGCAGGCCTGGCGGCACACGTGCTGGATGTGGTATGGCATCAAGACGGCTGGCTGCGATAGACGTGGCCATCGTAAACGCCGACAGTGACGATGATGCCCGCCTGCAAACGTCCGCGAGCCGCGACGGACTGGCGGCCAGCGCGGCGTAACGCGGAAAGATGTCTCTTATGTCGTGTTGCCGATCATTATTTTTGTCCTCGAGGGGCGCGGCCAGCCCAGAGAGGCGGCGCAGGGTATCGTACGCTCGTTTGCGCATCATGCAGGCACTAATCCATCCGCCTTCTGGGTCCATGCGAAGGCAGGCGGCGAGGGCGCGGCAGTTCGCCACAGGCGCATGCCACAGCTCCTCTGTGGCAGGTGCTGGGGGGATCTTATAGTTGCCTCTTGTAGGGGTGACAGGGGCAATAAGGTCGCATATGATCCCGCATCAAGTCCCGAGGGATTTGCGCGAGGCGCCCAACACTTTCACGCTTTTTCCCGCAATTTCCATTGCGCGCGTATTCCCCGCTCTTGTCCGCACATGGCCGCCAATGGGCCTTTCAGTGCGGAAATTCTTAAAGTATATTCTTGGGCTTCTAAGGAACAGGACAGATCCCACGAGGAATAGTTTGGGCTTATGTTGGTCACCTCTCTTCTCCCTCTTGTTCCCCACTTCTTGCCTCCAGCGGGGAAGCGCGCGCGCCTGACGGTGGACCCAGGCGGCGCACGCCCCCTGCCGCGCCCCCACCTCCTCCGTTTGCCAGTTCCCTCCTGCCCCCATCATCCCTACTCGCTCTGCCGTTCTTGTCATAATCTTGTGTGTGTGTGTGGGGGGGGCGCCTTGTCGCGGGGGCCCTGGTGGAAGGTCGCCCTCCATTTTGGCACCGAGGAACCCCCTTGAATTGGCACACACACGCACACACACACACACACACCGTGTATTCTTGTGTGCACATTCGGCCGACACGCTTGGTCCCGGTGAACACTTGTCGCACAGATGGACAAGTGCTGGGGCAGCGGATCCAAGCAAGAGCAGGAGGAGCCGGAGGATGGGGGTACAGCTATCTGTTTTCCGAAGTTGGGTCGTTCGTGGGTGACAGTGTTCACCAGGCCGCCATTGCAGCTAGCTCCACGCTGCCTTAAAAGGAGGGATGGGGGCAGGAGGACCAGGAGGAGGAGGAGTAATAAGAATCATACTAAGAAGAATCTACATCTAACGGCGCACTGGGTTCCAGGGACGGAACCTCGACCGCAAATGTGGGTGCCGGGGCCAGGGCCCGCCTCTGGGAGGCCTAAAATCGCCCTGGGGAGCCCTCAAACAGCAATCCCGGCGGCCCCAGACGGTCTCGAGACACCCCCAAGACGCCGTCCAGGGGTCTTTGGCGACGCACGATGCGTTTCAAACTGCCCCTGAGGCCCCCAAGACGCCGCACGCCCCAAGAGGCCTTTAAGATGCCGCCCAAGAGCGCCCCGAGAGGGTAAGATCGTTGATCCTCATTTGTGTTTTTCCCCACATGCTTCGTGCGGTTCTGGTTTTCTTCCCTGCCGCGTCGCACCCGCGTCTCCTCCTCCTCCCTCCCCCCTCCTCCTCACAGCACTGCTCAGCACAGCTCAGCACAGCTCAGCCCAGCTCAGCTCAGCTCAGCTCAGCTCAGCACGGCACAGCTTAGAGAGGGTGCGCAGGGGTGGTCTTTCACCGCGGCGTCTATGCGTGCCAGGGTCGGAGAGCGTGACAGGCGTGGCAATTTCTCGACACCAGAGAGGGTGCGCAGGGGTGGTCTCTCACCGCGGCGTCTATGCGAGCCAGGGTCGGAGATCGTGGCGGGCGCGGCATTTTCTCTACACCAGAGACGGTGCGCAGGTGTGGTCTCTCACCGCGGCGTCTATGCGTGCCAGGGTCGGAGAGCGTGGCAGGCGTGGCACGTTCTCGACAGCAGGGGGGGTGCGTAGGGGGTGGTCTCTCACCGCGGCCCCATATGCGTGCCAGGGTCGGGGAGCGTGGCAGGCGTGGCATTTTCTCGACACCAGAGAGGGTGCGCAGGTGGTGGTCTCTCGCCGCGGCGTCTACGCGTGCCAGGGTCGGAGAGCGTGGCAGGCGTGGCATTTTCTCGACACCAGGGGCGGTGCGCAGGGGGTGGTCTCTCACCGCGGCGTCTATGCGTACCAGGGTCGGAGAGGGTGACAGGCGCGGCACTTTCTCGACACCAGAGGCGGTGCGCAGGGGGGTGGTGTCTCACCGCGGCCGTTATACGTGCCAGGGTCGGAGAGCGTGGCAGGCGTGGCACTTTCTTGACACCAGGGAGGGTGCGCAGGTGGTGGTCTCTCACCGCGGCGTCTACGCGTGCCAGGGTCGGAGAGCGTGGCAGGCGTGGCATTTTCTCGACACCAGGGGGGGTGCGCAGGGGGTGGTCTCTCACCGCGGCGTCTATGCGTGCCAGGGTCGGAGAGGGTGACAGGCGTGGCACGTTCTCGACACCAAAGGGGTGCGCAGGGGTGGTCTCTCACCGCGGCGTCTATGCGAGCCAGGGTCGGAGAGCGGGCAGGCGTGGCACTTTCTCGACACGAGGGGTGGTGGTCTCACCGCGGCGTCTATGCGTGCCAGGGTCGGAGAGCGTGGCAGGTGGCATTCATGACCAGGGGGGGGTGCGCAGGGGGGGTCTCTCGCCGCGGCGTCTACGCGTGCCAGGGTCGGAGAGCGTGGCAGGCGTGGCATTTTCTCGACAGCAGAGGGGGGTGCGCAGGGAGTGGTCTCTCACCGCGGCGTCTATGCGAGCCAGGGTCGGAGAGCGTGGCAGGCGTGGCACTTTCTCGACACCAGAGAGGGTGCGCAGGGGGTGGTATCTCACCGTGGCGTTTATGCGTGCCAGGGTCGGAGAGCGCGGCAGGCACGGTACTTTCTCGACACCAGGGGGGGTGCGCAGGGGGTGGTCTCTCACCGCGGCGTCTATGTGTGCCAGGGTCGGAGAGCGTGACAGCGTAGCAGGCGTTGACATAATATTTAAATTAAGTATGTGGGGTTCCTCGGTAGCGTAATTGTAATGTTTTTTTTTGTTGTTGCATTCTCGCGGTTTCGTGTTTCCAGCGCTAAAGCACATCCCAAGAGGCGCCCAAAACCGCTCCAAGATTGCCCAAGAGGCCCCCAAGAGGGCCCCAAGACGGCCCAAGAGAGCACCCGAGACGGCCCCAGAGCCGCCCACGACGGCGCAAGAGGGCCCCAAGAAGACCCCAAGAGGGGCCCAAGAGAGGGAACGCGAACTGACAAATCAAGTTCTCCGTCCCAAGATGCCCCCAAGAGGCCCCAAGAGCCCCCAGGAAGCCCCCAAGAGGCCCCAAAAGGCCCCCAAGAGGCCCCAAGAGGCCCTCAAGAAGCCCAAAAGAGGCCCCAAGGCGGCACCCAAAAGGCTTCAACATTATTTCTAAGAGGCCCCCGAAGTCACAGATACAAACATATCAATATGTATGCGTGTATCTATGTATACAAACTGTGTGTATATATGTGAATTTATATATGATTATATATATATTGTATGTTTGTGCTTGCACGTGTATCGTCTAGCAACCGCTGGCGTGTGTGGCCGTTTCCTGTCACAGGTTCGCCTGGAGGCCGCGCCGGCGCGGATGGCCGGGGCGCTGCCCTTCGCGCTCGGCGTGGTGGGAGACCTGGTGCACCAGGCGGGCCTGGCGGCGGTGCTCTGGGCAGGGCGCCCTCCGCAGTGCCCGGCGTGCCCTGGCTGCCCCCCCTGCCCAGGCGCGCCTGACCCTGGGCCGGACTGGCGCTTCGCGCCCGAGCCCTCTGCAGCGGGCTGGGGCTGGCCGGCGCTGGCGGCAACGGCGGGGCTTGGAGGCGTGGCCGGGGCCCTGCTGTGCCGCCGCTCAGCAGCGGCCGCGCGCACAGCCGAGAGCCCCAAGGGCGAGGATGGCGGGACTCCCACTGGAGTGGGGGTACGCGTTGTTCAACGACCCCGCGGCGCCGCCGCCCCTGTTTTGGCACCAGCGCCTCTGCCACGGGGTGGTGGCGTCACTGGGGACTGAGGAGGTGGTGATCACGTTGCCCGACGGAGACACAGGGCCACGTGGAGGACTACAGGGCGGCGACTGGCGACGTGATCGCCTTCCGCAGGGCAGCTGGCCGCTGGCCGCCCCCCGCCGGGCTCCCACGCGGGCAGTGCTACCGCTTCCGCGCGGAGCCGACGCCGGCGCAGCTGGTGCGGTGGCGGGGCGAGGCGGAGGCTGCTGCGCGGGCCTACCAGGCGTCGCAGGCGGCGGCCCGCGGGCTCGCTGTGCTGGCGCCCGGCGCCCCGGCGCTGCTGCCGATGCCGCCCGCCGGCGACGCCGGAGCCGCGGCGGCTGAGGGGGCTGCGCCCGCGGGGGCTGGTGCTCTGGTGGCGGCAGCCCTGCTGCCGGCGGCGGCGGCGCCAGCGGCTGGAGGAGCTGCGGGAGGCGCGGGCGCGCTGGTGGCGGCTGCGGGAGCGGCTGCAGTGACCCACCACTGGGTCAGCGTCGAGACGCGTGCTGGGCTGTCTCGCGGCGACGTGGTCGCGCTGAACGGCAGTGGGATCGTCCTGGGCGAGCGTGCGCTGATGGAGCACCCCGTCGGCGGGGGCATCTGGATCTGCTTGGCCCTGGTGTCGGCGACTAGCACGGACGAGTACAAGGGGAGGGGGGCCGCCGCGGACGCGAGGCTGCTGGAGGTGTCCAGCTCAGCGGGCGGCCGCCGCAGGCGGCTCTGGCGTGACGGCGTAGGGATGCTGAAGGAAGAGACCTTCCCCGACTTCCCCGTGCCAGGCCCACGCACGATGAAGTGGGCGGCCGAGTTTCTGAACAAGAAGACGGGGCCGCGTGAACATCGCAGGTGGTGGGTGAGCGTCTCGCGGCTCTACAATGACATATGGGGCGTGCAGGAGCACGAGCTCATCATGCAGGTGCTGGAGCTGCCGGTGACCCACGACGGGGTGGATGTCACCAACCTCGCGGGGGCCGAGCTGTTGATTCGCAAGGCTCAGATGATTGAGTACTCGTACTCGGAGGCAGGTCCAGCTGGCCTCGGAGTCACCGACGGGAACGAGGGCGGTGGCAACGCCAAGAAGAACAAGGGCCGCGGCAAGGGCGGCCGCTCCGCGGGGGTCTACGATGAGACGTCGATCTTCATGGGGGCGCACAAGGAGTTCGGGGACCTGCTTCTGGACCCGCAGCTTTTCGACTACGTGGCGAAGGAGGTGGAGAGGGACGCTCAGGTCATGAATCAGGTGCGAAAGGCGCGCGAGGAGAGAGTCCTCGCGCGCAAGGCCGATGCCCGAGGACCTCCCGCGGCGGTCTGCCCCCTGGGCCGCCGTGGAGGGGGGGGGGGGGCAGCGTCTGGAGTGGGCTGGGGCGCTGACAGTTGTGGGGGACAGCCCACTGTTGATTGGCGGGTGCCACGTGATGGTCGGCAGCGCGACTTGCTGCCGCTCCCTCAACTTCGTGAGGGGACCGCAGATGCACTGAGTTTTGTTTCGCATGCTGGAGCCCGACCTTGTCGAGCAGTGCGGCGACGTGCAGAACGGCGGGGTCACGGCGACTACTGGGCGAACTGCATGATCGACACGCTGAACGAGGTGGCGGGCGGCCCTGTGCCACCGGGCGCTGGGCCAGAGGTTCCCTCGGCGGGCCAGGCGCGCTGTCTTGAGCGCCTGCGCACCGCGGCGCGGGCTGTGGGACCTCCTCCCGAGGGCATGAGCGGCGAGGGGGCCCTGAGTGAGCTCCTCGCCAAACGAGGGTGCGGCGGGGAGCCCGCCACCCTCGCGCCCCTCGTGCTTGACCTCCTCTCCGTGCCCCCGGAGGGCCACAGGCCGCGCGGCCTCGAGGAGGTTGCTGGAGATGTTGGCGCACGCATCGCCGAGGGGTTGAAGAGTAAGATCCTGCCCAAAGAGGAGGCAGGGAGGAAGCGTGAGGAGTGTGGGGTGAAACGTTGTTACAGCGATCCTCTGCTGCGAGACCGACGACGCAACGCGCGCCTGGTGAGGCACCTCGCCAGCAGGGGACTCATTGAGTTCAAGCGGACCTGCACCGAGCAGGTCGGCATCTTCTCGGTATGGAAGAAGAGTAGCAAGGTTCGGCTCATCATGGACTGCCGACTGTCCAACACGCACTTCGACGAGCCCGAGGACGTGAACCTGGCCACGGGCGCGACCATGGGCTCCATCGAGGTGGACTCGGCCGCGCCGGTGGCGCTGGGACAGGTGGGCATCGCGGGCGCCTTCTATTCTCTGGCGCTGCCGTCGGATCTGACCCGCTTCTTCGGCCTGAAGTCTCCGGCGGCTGGGGGGGCGGGGATCTCGCACTGCAGCGGACAGCCTGTCGGCGTCAACGATGTGGTGGTGCCGTGCTTCGCGGCGGCGCCGATGGGCTGGTCACTGGCGCTGGGCGTGTGCCAGAGCGTGCACGAGGAGATCGTGCGACGGGTGCCAGGGCTGCCTGACTCGCAGCGGATGGCCGACGGCCGACCGCCGCCGCCGCTCGCGCCGGTCAGCCACACGCAGTACGTGGACAACTTTGCGGCGTTCTCGCAGGACTTTGCGAAGGCGGAGGCTGCCGCGATCGCCGTGGACGCGGGCATGAAGGCGGTGGGGCTGCCGACGCATGGCGTGGAGGCCAGCGTGGGCGGCGTGTGCCTGGGCTGGCACTTCGACGAAGAGGAATCGATCGTCGCGCTCAACCTTGTCAGAGTCTGGCGCCTGAGACTTGGAGTTCAAGAGTTGCTTCGACGACCTCTTGTCTACGGCTGGCAGGTCGAGGTCGTGGTGGGGCACTTCACTTTTGCTGCCTTGATGCGGAGGGAGATGATGTCCTGCTTCGGGGCTGCGCATGGCTTCATCCACGCTCATCGTGACGATCGCGCGGCCCTCTGGCCTGCAGCGCGCCGGGAGCTGTGGTGGGCTGTGAGCCTGCTACCGCTGGTGCGGCGCGACCTGGCCGCGGAGTGGGGCTCGACGGCGATGGCGTCGGATGCCTCACCCTGGGGCCGCGGCGCGGTCGAGGGCGAGAGGGCCGAGGCGCTGGTTCGGCGAGCCGGGCGCGTGAATGAGAGGTGGCGTTTCAGCAGGCACGGCGAGCTCAGCGCGCAGGCTCGGCCCCGCGCTCGCTGTCGTCCCGATGGAGAACACTTGACTGATATGATCCAGGAGTCGCAGCTCGGGGGGCCGTCGTCCGAGTCTGACTTCGACGAGGTGCCCGCCGAGCTGATGAAGGGCCCCTGGCGCACGGTTAGCGCGGTCCGCTGGCGGCAGCGCGCATCCATGCCTATGCTTGAAGCGAGGAGCGTCCTGTGGGCGCTGAAACAACAACTCCGTCGGCTCCACAATCATGATCGTCGTCTCCTCTTCATCGTCGATGCGATGTCGGTGGCACTGATGATGAGCAAAGGGAGGCCCTCGGCCAAGGGGATGAACCGCGTGCGCAGGCAGTGGGGGGCCAACTGCTTGGCGTCAGGAGTTTCAGCTTCAGTTCGATGGGTGATGTCAGAAGATAATCCCGCTGACGAGCCCTCCCGTCTGTTTCAGCCTCCTGGGCCCGAGCTTCATCAGGCCTTCCTGGGGATCCGCCCTGCTGCGCCCACTCGCGGCGATGCTGTCGCGGAGCCGCGCGGGGAGCCGCAGCGCAGGCAGCCGAGCAGCGGCCGCGACGGGCCTGCCGCCCCGTGCCGGGGCCGCGGCGGCGCCGGGCGCGAAGCGCAGGAGGCCCACCAGCTTGCCGGCCAGGCGGGCGCGGGCGGCTTGCGGAGGCTGCGGAGAGCTGGGGCCGCGGGCGGGCCTTCCTCGAGTCGAGGTCAGTGGCCGTGACACAGGAGAAGCTGTACGGGAAGATGATGACGGATTTCCTGGCGTGGGCCGCTGCTCACCGGCTGCCGCTGGAGACGCTGGCCGAGAAGGGCGAGGCTCTGGTGATGAGGGGCGACGCGATGTACTTCGAGGGGGCCACGGCGGGGGACTTCAGCAAGCTGAGGGCCGCCGCGGCTTTCTATTGGCAGCTGGGGCGGGCCGGGGTGGAGCTGAAGAGGGCCACCGGGCCCAGGTGGGGTTCAACAAGATGGCCCCTGCCGCGACGAGGCTGCCGATGCCGCTCGTCATCATGCACGTGATCTTGAATGCCATGATGCATCTGGGGAGCCCGTGGGAGATGTGCATGTGCGTTGCTCTGATGCACGCGCTGTACCTGAGACCCGTGGACGTGATCAAGATGCGGCCGGAGGACCTGGTGGCGCCGCTCGCAGGCGCCGGCGCGGGGCACGCGCGCTGGGGCGTGGTGCTCCACCCCGCGGAGGAGATGCAGCCGTCGAAGGCGGGGCTGTACGACGAGGCGCTGGTGCTGGACAACTCGGAGTACTTCGACCTGGTGCCGGGGCTGCAGCTGCTGCGGCGGGGCGCGGGACCGCGCCTCTTCCCCTTCGAGTACACGGAGCTGGCGAGGCACTTCGGCGCGGCGGCGAGGCTGCTCAACCTGGAGGTGATCGGCATCAACCACCTGTACCGGCGCCGCCACGGGGGCGCCTCGCACGATATCGCCAGCGGCCAGAGGGACCTGCAGGGCGTGCTGCGTCGCGGGCGCTGGGTGAGCGTGAAGTCGCTCCGTCGCTACGAGAAGGGGGGCAGGCTCAACCAGGTGCTGGCGCGGCTCTCCAAGGTGGCGCCCGAGCACGCCAAGGCCTGCCGCGTCCGAGCTGGACAGCTCCTCGCCAGGACCTGCTCAGCGCTGCCGCCCGTGCCCCACGGGGCCAGGTGAGCTCTTCAGCGGCACGGGACGCTGGGCGCAGGCCTGGCGGCACGAAGCGGGGCTCCAAGATGTGCCGGTCTTTGAGTGGGACCTGATCCACGGAGAGGAGTACGACTTGACCCGCCCAGGCAACCAGAGGCTGATCAGGGGGTGGCTGCGCGGCGGCCTCATCTGCGAAGTGTGGATGGGCATGCTGCGTTCCTCCAGGTCCATGGCGCGGAGGGGCGGCACGACAGGGCCGCCCCCGCTGCGCAGCAGGGATTGTATCATGGGGCTTCCTGATCTCTCGCCCCTTGATGCGCGAAAGGTTGCCATAGGAAATCATATCATGCGTTTTTGTGCCAGCGTGCTGCAACTATGCATGCGTCTTCACATCCCAGTGGTACTTGAGAATCCGCACTCGTCTCGGGTGTGGTCAGCGCCTCCCATGGCACGTATTTTGAACCATGCCAATGCTAGACAGACCGTCGTAGATTTCTGCCTCTACGGTGTTCCGTGGAGGAAGAGAACCAGGCTTCTTTCCTTGTGGGTCGATCTCTCCCCGCTTCGTGGTTTGTGCTCGTCGTCCACAGGGATTTGCACCCGCGCGAATCGCCCACATGTTGAGTTGACAGGTAAATGTAGAACATCAGAGAATGAGCCTTTGCAGTTTATGACGAAGATAGCTGAACCATACCCGAGACCTCTGTGTAGGGCCATCGTAAAATTCTTTCGGCAGGCCCTCGCGTTTACAGTTTGTCAGGGTTTCTCCCGGTGGGTTTTGAATGCTGGATAATTTTTGATCGACGGCCCAAAGGGGCCAGTTGAACTCTTTGGGATTCGTTGCTTTGGGGCAGGATCGGCAAAGCCGCGATCGCTAGCGCAGGTTGCCTCTCGTTCGAGCTGCTGCGCTCGCCCGCTGCTCCCGACGCCGGCTCGCTCAGTCAGAAATCAAGATCGTCTGGCCCCAGCGGCGGGAGCGGGATGATGTTTGTGCTTGCGCGTGTATCGTCTAGCAACCGCTGGCGTGTGTGGCCGTTTCCTGTCACAGGTTCGCCTCCCTCCCATCCCTCCCTGGCTCAGCCCTGTTTCCAGGGGCAGGATCGGCAAAGCCGCGATCGCTGGCGCAGGTTGCCTCTCGTTCGAGCTGCTGCGCTCGCCCGCTGCTCCCGACGCCGGCTCGCTCAGTCAGAAATCAAGATCGTCTGGCCCCATCGGCGGGGGCGGGATGATACATATATTTCCCTGGACCGACGGCGCCGAGGCGGGGGGGGGGCGACGCGCCATGGGGGTGTCGGGGCGCCGGGGGCGCTTCCAGACCGCCCAGGACAGCCCCAACACATATCATAAAGGCCGCGAGAGGCCTCCAGGAGGTCCACCATCGCGGAGTTATCGTTCTAACGCGCCAAAGATGGCCTCCAGATGGCCCGCGCTCCCAAAAGGGCCCAAAGAAGCCACAATCACACATGTGCTTTTGTTTTTTGATGCTTTTTAGCGTTTCAGCCTTTTGCCATCCCGACGCTCCAAGACGGCCCAAGAGGCCCCCAAGACCGTTCCACGATGGCCGAAGAGGCTTCCAAGAGGGCCCCCAGACGGCCCACGAGACCCCAAGCCTGAGGCGCCCAAGACGGCCCGAGGGGGCCCCAAGACGGTCCCAAGAGAGGCCCAAGAGTGGGAACGCGAACCCAATAGCAGAGTCTTCCGCCCTAGAGAAGGCCCCAAGTGTCCCCAAGTGGTCCGGCGAGGCCCCCATAAGCCTCCCGAGTGGCCCGAAAAGCCAAGGAAACGTACAAGGGGCCCCAAGATTGCCCAACAGTGCCCTCGACGCATCAAAACTGCCTGCAGGAGGCCCCCGGGAGGCTTCTGGGTTGCCTCAGTGTGGCGCCTTCAAGTCGGGCCTCCACGCAGCCAAGACGGCCAATGACGGCTTCAGATTGCAGAACATCACCTTCCGATTGCCCGGAGAACCCCGACGATGCTCCCAAGGGACCCCAAGAAGCCCCTAGACGCCCCTCCAAGAAGCACCCAAGAGGTGCCACCAACAGCAAATTGAGGCAGCACGGAGAACCCCCCAGAAGCCCTTCAGATGCCCCCACGAAGACCCAAGAGGTCCCCAAGGGGCCCTCAGGAGGCACGATTATGTCACGCGCCTGTGCTTGATAGCGCTGTCCAAGATCTTCCAGCGCCCCCCCGGCCTGGGCTAGAACTTGAGCGCGTGCGAAGTGCGCGCGACGATTCCAGTATGAATAAGTATACGAATATTAGTAACAAAATAGTAGTAGTAGTAGTAGTAGTAGTAGCAGTAGCAGTAGTAGTAGTAGTAGTAGTAGTAGCAGCAGTAGTAGTAGTAGTAGTAGTAGTAGTCGTAGTACTAGTAGTAGTAGTAGTAGTACTACTACTACTACTACTACTACGACTACTACTACTACTACTACTATTACTACTACTACTACTACTACTACTACTACTACGACTACGACTACTTGTAAACAAAGAAGAATTGAAACACACAACAAGCAATACTATTAAGAAGCGTGGCAAGCATGAAGAGTAACGGTACGCATTGCACTAGCAACCATAACAGTATTACCAATCATATCAATATGACACCAAACAAGAAAACGAATACACATAATTACGCTACCGAAGAACCCCACACATTTCATTTAAATATGATGTGCTTGCTTATGTTTTAAATATATGCGCAATCCTGCATTCTGAGCCCTCGTCGCGAATGCTCCCCTGTGTACCATCCAACGCCATATTGCTTGCCGCGCTCTGCGAGCCCGCATCGGATAGGGAGACCACCCCCAGCGCACCCCCTGTCGTGTCGAGGAAGTGCCACGCCTGCCACGCTTTACGAACCCGCAACGGATGAGGAGACCACCCCCGGCGCACTCCCTGTGCTGTCGAGGAAGTGCCACGCTTGCCACGCTTTGCGAGCCCGCAGCGGATAGGGAGACCACCCCCAGCGCCCCTCCCCCCCCCCCCTTGCGATGTCGAGGAAGTGCCACGCCTGCCACGCTTTGCGAGCCCGCAACGGATAAAGATACCACCCCCAGCGCACCCCCTGCGGTGTCGATGAAGTGCAACGCCTGCCACGCTTTGCGAGCCCGTCAAGGATAGGGAGGCGAACCCCACCGCATCCCCTGTGGTGTCGGGAAGTGCCACGCCTGTCACGCTTTGCGAGCTCGCAGCGGATAGGGGGACCATCCCCAGCGCACCCCCTGTGGTGTCGAGGAAGTGCCACGCTTGCCACGCTTTGCGAGCCCGAAACGGATAGCGTCCCCACCCACATCTCACCCCCCTGTGGTGTCGAGGAAGTGCCACGCCTGCCACGCTTTGCGAGCCCGAAACGGATAGCGACCCCACCCACAGCTCACCCCCGGTGGTGCCGAGGAAGTGCCGCGCCTGCCCGCGAGCGAGCAGAACCCGCCCCCCCCTGTGTGCGAGGAAGTGCCACGCCCCACGCTTTGCGAGCCCGGCACGGATAGCGTCCCCCACCTAAAGGTCCCCCCCCTGTGGTGTCGAGGAAGTGCCACGCCTGTCACGCTTTGCGAGCCCGAAACGGATAGCGTCCCCACCCACAGGCCCCCCCCTGTGGCGTCGAGGAAGTGCTTTGCGAGCCCGAAGCGGATAGCGTCCCCACCCACAGCTCCTTCCTTGTGGTGTCGAGGAAGTTACGCGCCTGCCACGCTTTGCGAGCCCGAAGCGGATAGCGTCCCCACCCACAGTTCCCCCCTGTGGTGCCGAGGAAGTGCCACGCCTGCCACGCTTTGCGAGCGCGAAACCGATAGCGTCCCCACCCACAGCTCCCCCCTTGTGGTGTCGTGGAAGTGCCACGCCTGCCACGCCTTGCGAACCCGAAACGGATAGCGTCTCCACCCGCAGCTCCCCCCTTTGTGGTGCCGAGGAAGTGCCACGCCTGCCACGCTTTGCGAGCCCGAAACGGATAGCGTCCCCGCCCGCAGCTCCCCCCCTGCGGTGTCGAGGAACTGCCACGCCTGCCACGTTTTGCGAGCCCGAAACGGATAGCGTCCCCCCCCACCGCCCTCCCCCCCCTTGTGGTGTCGATGGGAGTGCCACGCCTGCCACGCTTTGCGAGCCCGAAGCGGATAGCGTCCCCACCCACAGCTCCCCCCTTGTGGTGTCGAGGAAGTGCCACGCCTGCCACGCGTTGCGAGCCCGAAACGGATAGTGCCCCCGCCCTCCGCCCCCCCCCCTCCCCCCCTGTGGTGTCGATGGGAGTGCCACGTCTGCCACGATTTGCGAGCCCGAAGCGGATAGCGTCCCCACCCACAGCTCCCCCCTTGTGGTGTCGAGGAAATGCCATACGTGCCACGCCTGTGCCACGCATGTGCTGTGCTGTGTTGTGTGCTGTGCTGTGCTGTGCTGTGCTGAGCTGTGCTGCGCTGTGCTGAGCTGAGCTTAGCTGAGCTGTGATGAGCTGTGCTGTGCTGTGCTGTGCTGTGCTGTGTGCTGGTGCTGTGCTGTGCTGTGCTGTGCTGTGCTGTGCTGCGGTGAGCGGTGCTGTGCTGTGTTGTGCTGTGCTGTGTTGTGCTGAGCTGAGCTGAGCTGTGCTCAGCTGTGCCGTGCTGAGCTGAGCTGAGCCGAGCTGTGCTGGGCAGTGCTGTGAGGAGGAGGGGAGGTGCGAGGTGAGACGCGGGTGCGACGCGGCAGGGATGAACACCAGAACCCCGCTAGGCATGTGGGGAATCACTGCAGCACGAGACCACCCCCTGCGCTGGCACAATAGCCTCGCGAAGCTGCCACGCCTGCTAAACTTTGCGACAGTGACGTGGGTGGCGGCCGCGCTCAGGGACCACCCCCTGCGCACCCCCTACGGTGTCGTGAAACTGCCACGCCCGCTAGGCTGTGCGACAGTGTCGTGTATAGCGGCCGCGCTCAGGGACTACCCCCTGCGCACCCCCTACGGTGTCCGTGAAATTGTCACGCCTGCTAGGCTTTGCGACAATGTCGTGGGTAGCGGGCGAGCTCAGGGACCACCCCTTGCGCACCTCCTGCGGTGTCGTGAAACTGCCGCGCCTGCTAGGCTTTGCGCCAGTGCCGTGGATAGCGGGCGAGCTCAGGGACCACCCCTTGTGCACCCCCTACGGTGTCCGTGAAATTGTCACGCCTGCTAGGCTTTGCGACAATGTCGTGGGTAGCGGACGCGCTCAGTGACCACCCCCTGCGCACCCTTTACTGTGTCGAGAAAGTGCCACGCCTGCTAGGCTTTGCGACAGTGTCGTGGATAGCGGCCGCGCTCAGGGACCACCCCCTGCGCACCCCCTACGGTGTCGTGAAACTGCCGCGCCTGCTAGGCTTTGCGACCGTGTCGTGGAGAGCGGGCGAGCACAGGGACCACCCCCTGCGCACCCCCTACGGTGTCGTGAAACTTCCGCGCCTGCTAGGCTTTGCGACAGTGTCGTCGACAGCGGCCGCGCTCACGGACCACCCTCTGCGCACCCCCTCTGGTGTCGAGAAATTGCGACGCCTGCTAGGCTTTGCGACAGTGTCGTGGATATCGGCCGCGCTCAGGGACCACCCCCTGCGCACCCCCTACGGTGTCGTGAAACTGCCACGCCTGCTAGGCTGTGCGACAGTGTCGTGGATAGCGGGCGAGCTCAGGGACCACCCCCTGCGCACCCCCTACGGTGTAGTGAAACTCCCACGCCTGCTAGGCTTTGCGACAGTGTCGTGGATTGCGGGCGAGTTCAGGGACCACCCCCTGCGCACCCCCTCTGGTGTCGAGAAAGTGCCACGCCTGCTAGGCTTTGCGCCAGTGTCGTGGAGAGCGGGCGAGCTCAGGGACCACCCCTTGCGCACCCCCTCTGGTGTCGAGAAAGTGCAACGCCTGCTAGGTTGTGCGACAGTGTCGCGGATAGCGGGCGAGCTCAGGGACCACCCCCTGCGCACCCCCTGCGGTGTAGTGAAACTGCCACGCCTGCTAGGCTTTGCGACCGTGTCGTGGATAGCGGGCGAGCTCAGGGACCACCCCCACGCCTGCCACGCTTTGCGAGCCCGAAGCGGATAGCGCCCCCACCCACAGTTCACCCCCTGTGGTGTCGAGGAAGTGCCACGCCTGCCACGCTTTGCGAGCCCGAAGCGGATAGCGTCCCCACCCGCAGCTCCCCCCCTGTGGTGTCGAGGGAACGCCATGCGTGCCACGCCTGTGCCACGCCTGTGCTGTGCTGTGTTGTGTGCTGTGCTGTGCTGTGCTGTGCTGTGCTGTGCTGTGCTGCGGTGAGCTGTGCTGAGCTGAGCTGAGCTGCGCTGTGCTGTGCTGAGCTGAGCTGTGCTGTGCTGTGCTGTGTGCTGTGCTATGCTGTGCTGTGCTGTGCTGTGCTGTGCTGTGCTGTGCTGTGCTGCGGTGAGCTGTGCTGCGCTGTGCTGAGCTGAGCTGAGCTGAGCTGAGCTGAGCTGTGCTAAGCTGTGCCGTGCTGAGCTGAGCTGAGCTGAGCTGAGCTGTGCTGAGCAGTGCTGTGAGGAGGAGGGGAGGTGCGAGGTGAGACGCGGGTGCGACGCGGCAGGGAAGAACACCAAAACCCCATTACTCCGACGGAAGAACCCCACATAAGAATCTTCTGGGCGAATCTGGAAAAAGCCATCACCGTCGTCCTCGTGGTTTGTGAAGCGTCCTGGCTGTCTCTTCTGCGTATATTTCCTCTCGCCTTGGCGCGGGCCCCCCTCCACTCCTTGCGTTGTCCCCATCCTCGCCCCCCTGTTTGTTCCGCGCCCCGCCACCTCCTCCCCTTCCTGTTGCATGAGCGCGCATGTCGATGTTCCTCGGCGCCGTCGCCGCCACGGCCAGCACAGGCGCGTTCTCTACTGGTCACGTCGCGCAGCCGTTGGGACAACCCCGCGGGCCAGGCTGTCGGGGCAACCCCGCGAGCCGTTGGCGCGCAAGACCAAGCCGTTGGGACAACCCCGCGGGCTTCGAGCGAGGCGCAGCCGCGCTCAGGCGGAAGGCAGCACGAAGCCCAGCTCTGCCGCGAGCTGCTTCGCCTCCGCCCTGGACAAAACCGCTCTCTTGTCGAACTCCAGGAGCGCCTTCCGCAGGGACGCCGGCGGCCCGCACTCCAGGAACTCTCGCGGCGGCGGCCGCAGGATCAGCATGTTCCGCATGCACGTGGCGCGGGAGAACATGACGTAGAGGTGCAGCCACCACTGCTCGTCCGACATGCCCGTGCGGCCAGCGTCCTCGTCTCTCGCGCAGTCGATGGTGACGCCCTTGCGCAGCGTCTGGCCCTGCGACAGCGTGGAGGTCAGGTAGGACGCGTGCGTCAGGGTGAACCCCGAGCGGCGCACGCTGTGCGCCCCCGAGCTCTGCCATGTGAACTCCCTTTCGCTGGGCCTGAACATCAGCAAGCTCCGCGCCCGCGCCTCGGCCTGGCCGTCGTCGTCGGCGCCTTCGGCGCCCTGTCGCAGCACCTCGGCAACCTGAGGCTCCCGCCTGAGACTTCCTCCATATTCAGGCTTGAAAAGCCCAAAATTGACGACAGTTACAGGATTCCGATGACCCGCTCGGATTACCAACATGATCTGCGGGCCCCATAGGGAGGGGGCTCCCACTGAGACTTCCTCACAATTCACTCAGAGACGAGGCTCCCGCCTGAGACTTCCTCCAAATTCAGGCTTGAGGAGCCCAAAAGTGACGACAGTTACAGGTTCCGATGACCCGCTCGGATTACCAACATGATCTGCGGGCCCCATAGGGAGGGAGCTCCCGCTTGAGACTTCCTCCCAAATCACTCACAGACGAGGCTCCCGCCTGAGACTTCCTCCATTTTCAGGCTTGACGAGCCCAAGAGTGACGACAGTTACAGGTTTCCGATGACCCGCTCGGGTTACCAACATGATCTGCGGGCCCCATAGGGAGGGGGCTGCCGCCTGAGCCTTCCTCACAATTTACTCAGCGATGATGAGGATGAGGATGATGAGTGGTGGTGAAGATGAGTGGTGAAGAGGATGATGATTGATTGCGAGTGGTGGTGGCGATGATGATGTTTGAATGAGGATGATGCCGATGCCGATGATGATGATGATGATGTTCGTGAGCGTGTGAGAGAGTGCGAGTGATGATGGTGATGATGATGAGTATGTGAGTGACTAAGCATGTGAGAGAGCATCATCGATGATGCTGATGAGGTTGATGATGAGAGAGTGTGAGTGAGTGTGAGTGGGTGTGTGTGTGTGTGTTCCTGTCCTGTTCCTGCGCGGGGTGTCCAGAGAAAACAAGAACCCCACTTTGGATGTGGGGAAAAAACCATCACCGTCGTCCTCGTGGTTGGTGAGGCGTCCTGGCTGTCTCTTCTGCGTATATTTCCTCTCGCCTTGGCGCGGCCCCCCCTTCCACTCCTTGCGTTGTTCCCATCCTCGCCCCCCTGTTTGTTCCGCGCCCCGCCACCTCCTCCCCTTCCTGTTGCATGAGCGCGCATGTCGATGTTCCTCGGCGCCGTCGCCGCCACGGCCAGCGCAGGCGCGTTCTCTACTGGTCACGTCGCGCAGCCGTTGGGACAACCCCGCGGGCCAGGCTGTCGGGACAACCCCGCGAGCCGTTGGCGCGCAAGACCAAGCCGTTGGGACAACCCCGCGGGCTTCGAGCGAGGCGCAGCCGCGCTCAGGCGGAAGGCAGCACGAAGCCCAGCTCTGCCGCGAGCTGCTTCGCCTCCGCCCTGGACAAAACCGCTCTCTTGTCGAACTCCAGGAGCGCCTTCCGCAGGGACGCCGGCGGCCCGCACTCCAGGAACTCTCGCGGCGGCGGCCGCAGGATCAGCATGTTCCGCATGCACGTGGCGCGGGAGAACATGACGTAGAGGTGCAGCCACCACTGCTCGTCCGACATGCCCGTGCGGCCAGCGTCCTCGTCTCTCGCGCAGTCGATGGTGACGCCCTTGCGCAGCGTCTGGCCCTGCGACAGCGTGGAGGTCAGGTAGGACGCGTGCGTCAGGGTGAACCCCTGAGCCCCCGCTCGGATTACCAACATGATCTGCGGGCCCCATAGGGAGGGGGCTCCCGCCTGAGACTTCCTCGCAGTTCACTCACAGACGAGGCTCCCGCCTGAGACTTCCTCCATATTCAGGCTTGAGGAGCCCAAAAGTGACGACAGTTACAGGGTTCCGATGACCCGCTCGGATTACCAACATGATCTGCGGGCCCCATAGGGAGGGGGCTCCCGCCTGAGACTTCCTCGCAATTCACTCACAGACGAGGCTCCCGCCTGAGACTTCCTCCAAATTCAGGCTTGACGAGCCCAAAAGTGACGACAGTTACAGGGTTCCGATGACCCGCTCGGATTACGATTTACAGCCGATGGCCCCTGCGGGCCCCATAGGGAGGGGGCTCCCGCCTGAGACTTCCTCACAATTCACTCACAGACGAGGCTCCCGCCTGAGACTTCCTCCAATTCAGGCTTGACGAGCCCAAAAGTGACGACAGTTACAGGTTCCGATGACCCGCTCGGATTACCAACATGATCTGCGGGCCCCATAGGGAGGGAACTCCCGCCTGAGACTTCCTCCCAATTCACTCACAGACGAGGCTCCCGCCTGAGACTTCCTCCATTTTCAGGCTTGAGGAGCCCAAAAGTGACGACAGTTACAGGTTTCCGATGACCCGCTCGGATTACCAACGTGATCTGCGGGCCCCATAGGGAGGGGGCTCCCGCCTGAGACTTCCTCCCAATTCACTCACAGACGAGGCTCCCGCCTGAGACTTCCTCCAAATTCAGGCTTGACGAGCCCAAAAGTGACGACAGTTACAGGTTTCCGATGACCCGCTCGGATTACCAACATGATCTGCGGGCCCCATAGGGAGGGGGCTCCCGCCTGAGACTTCCTCACAATTTACTCAACGATGATGAGGATGATGATGATGAGTGGTGGTGAAGATGAGTTGTGAAGAGGATGAAGATTGATTGTGAGTGGTGGTGGCGATGATGATGTTTGAATGAGGATGATGCCGATGCCGATGATGATGATGATGATGATGATGATGATGATGTTCGTGAGCGTGTGAGAGAGTGCGAGTGATGATGATGATGAGTATGTGAGTGACTAAGCATGTGAGAGAGCATCATCGATGATGCTGATGAGGTTGATGATGAGAGAGTGTGAGTGAGTGTGAGTGTGTGTGTGTGTGTGTGTGTTCCTGTCCTGTTCTTGCGCGGGGTGTCCAGAGAAAACAAGAACCCCACTTTGGATGTGGGGAACTAAGCATGTGGGGAATTACACGAATGAGCAGCATCACAACATGAGGAATACGATTAATAATACGAATGCTAAGCAGAAGAATAATCCGAATCAACAGCATTATATTACTATTCAAGAGAGCAAGATTTTGAGGAGGAGGAGAAGGAGGAAGAGGAGGAAGAGGAGACGCAGGAACGGCGCAACACGGGAAGCAGGAGGCGAGGACAACGAGGAAAATCGCGGCGGGAAGAGGCCGGCGCGAGGCTTTCTCTGGAGCATGAACATGCTCAGAGGTCTGCCGCCAGCGCTCGCTCTGGAAGGGCGCGGCGCGTCGGAGCCGTCGAAGGCCCGCTGTCCTCGCGCCGCTGCTGCCTGCAGGCTTTTGTCGTGAGTGCCGCCCGCCTCTGGACGTCTGGCCCGGTCGGCCCAGACGTACAGTCGTTGCGGGACAAGCAATCGATCGGGTCGGGCAAACCAAAAAAACGACGGAAGGTTCGTGGCAGATTTAATTTTTTGATGAGGGACTTCAGCGGACTCCGGGGCCGGGTAAAAGCTAAAATCGGTTCGTGACGAAAAATCGGACTCGGGGAGTGGGTCGAGATCTCCGGCGGCTGACGCCGTGGCAGAAATGTGACGGGGATTTGGGTCCCAGGCACGGGATCGGCCTGGCAAGGACTGGCGCAGACGTGTATGCATGAGGCTGTTCATTCGGATTCAGGCAAGTAGTCGGCCACGCGCAGAGTGGGGTAGGCGGAGAGGAGGAGGCTTCTTAGAGGCACCCCGTTTTTTTTTAGAAAGCGCGTGCCTTCTCCATACATGTGCCTCCTCCATACATGGCGCCTTCTAAGAAGCCTTCCCCCCTCCCCCTCCCCCCTGTGCAAAGAAGTGTTCTGCCCTCCACCGCTGGCCCCCCGTTATCATAATGGAATGTATGCCCGAGTTCTGTTGGGATGCAAAGGCGCCAGCTTTGCGCAATATCAGAGCTTCACGCGAGGACGGCTGGTAATCGCCACGTCATGTACGAGACATCGTGGCCGTGGGAGCGCGAAATTGGCGTAATGTGCCAAGGGCTCGTGTAATGTTTGCAGGGGTCGTCGCTTCTGGGGCGCGAATGTTGTGCAATCTACAACGGATCGTGGCAACGCGGGAATATGGCATGTAATTTCAGGGATCGTGGCCTCGGCGACGCGACGCTTATTTAATTCACGTGGGATCGTGACCTCGCTGGCGCGATTCTGGCGTCATGTTTGAATGGTGGCCTCGGGAGCACGCATCTCGCAAAATTGACCAGGAGGATATTTGGGGCGCAACTCTTGCGCAACTTACGAATGATTATGTTCTCGATGGTGTGACCATCGCGTAGTCAGAGGCGCGAATCTGGTGTAGTTTACAAGGAAACGTGGCCTCGAGGGAGCGAATCTGGTTTAATGTAGGACGGATTATTTCCCTGGGGGCCAGATCTTTTCGAATTTTTCACGGATCGTGGCCGCAGGGGCGCGAATCCGGCGTACGAGGGATCGTGGCTCCGGAGGCGCAAATATACGTAATTTTCCAGCCGCGTGGCCCGCGGAGGCGCGAACGTCACGCATTTTCTTGTGATCCTCCAGGGCCACGGGAGGCCATGTCGGCGGCGAGCCCGGGGGGGAAGTGAGAAAGGGCGGGCCTTCTCAGAAGGCTCCGAAGTCCACCTGCATTCTGCGATGTTTTCTAAGCCTTCCCCGAAGACACAGACAACTTCTCACAAAGCGCGGAGTCTTTCGACTCCACCTCTCGCGCGGACGGTAACAGATCACCATATGCCATAGAGCCAAGAAGCATAACTTGAACATTGGAGACTGGAAGCTGGAAACTGCCTTGGAACTTGGAACTTACTGTGACGGAGGAGCTCAGGTCTGGTACCTACGTTGCTCGGCCCCAATCTTCGTGTCCCCGCAAGAGGGCCTGCGGACTTGCATGGCATTTCACCCCCCCATCCGCCCCGCCGCCTATTCAAGCATCGCTGGGCCGAAAACGCGTTGAAGCGAGTCCCGCCTTGCCTGATGTCCAGATTTCCACCCGGGCGTGGCCACGCCCCCCCCCTCCCCATGCAAGAATTGCTTCAAACACTGGAGTCTTTGGTCTGACGGAAAGGGGGATTGGGAAAGAAGGGGAGCGAAATCTGCCGCATGCAGCTGGTTTCGGCTCCGCAGCCAAGCGCCTTACTCGATGCGTTGGCGCCTCCAGCGCTGGGAACACGAGCTACGTGAGCTGCTTCGCACTCCCCCCCTCGTTAACCCCTCCTTTCGTCCAGCCCGAAACGCGGCGGGCGTTTCCTCGAAGTCTCAGCGCCCCAGGCGGGCCGGGTCATCTTCGGGCCGTGACTCGCGCAAAACAGTGTCTCGCGATGAAGGGGGATGGTCCCCAGCGGTGCAGCCGATCGGCGAAGCAAGCACGGCGGAAGCAGAAATTGTTTGAGTTCCGCGCGTATTTCTTGCATCGGCATTGGGCCCCCTTGGCAGAGGAGGCTCCGGCGCCGCCCCTGGAGCTCCGCGCGCCGGGAATCGGGATGGTCGAAGTGGGTATGGAAAGAGTTTGCACAAAGACCGACAGCAGTTCTTGTTCATTTCTGGCGTAGCCCAACTTTGTTTCTCGCAAGGTAAACTGATTGAACTGAATTGAACTGAGCTGAACGGAACTGAACTGAGCTGAAGTGAACTGAACTGAACGAACTGGTCGCACCCGATACGCGACAGTTTCATTCTCGGCCGCTAAGGGCGCAAAAATCATGGCGCAACCGATAGGAGACGGTTTTATTATTGGCCGCCGAGGGCGCAACCTTTTGGCGCAATTGATAGGAGACGGTTTTATTCTCGGCCGCCCAGGGCGCTACTTATGTCGCGACAAGTAGGAGACAGTTTTATTCTCGGCCGCCGAGTGCGCAACCAATGGTGCAACCGATAGGAGCCAGTTTTATTCTCGGCCGCCCAGGACGCAACCTATATCGCAATCGATAGGACACGGTTTTATTCTCGGCTTCCGAGGGCGCAGCCTATGGCGCAATCGATAGGGCACGGTTTTATTCTCGGCCGCCGAGGGCGCAACCGATGGCGCAACTGATAGCAGACGATTTTATTCTCGGCCGCCGAGGGCGCAACATATAGCGCAACCGATAGGAGACGGTTATTATTCTCGGCCGCCGAGGGCGCAAAAATAATGGCGCGACACATAGGAGACGGTTTTATTATTGGCCGCCGAGGGCGCAACCTATGGCGCAACCAATAGGAGACGGTTTTATTTTTGGCCGCCGAGGGCGCAACGTATGGCGCAACCGATAAGAGACGGTTTAATTCTGGGCCGCTGAGGGCGAAACCTATGGCGCAATTGATCGGAAAAATGTTCATTCTCGGCCGCCGAGGGCGCAACCGATGGCGCACCCGATAGGAGCCAGTTTTTATCGAGGACGCTGGCGGCGCATCACCGGCCGCTCCCAGGGAGTTTGCCGAAGTGACGCGCAGCATCGAAAGTCGTAACGCGGCGCGTATGCCAGCTGTCGTGCTGCCCCACATCGAGTGGCCCAGTCACCGTGTCCCGGGCTTTGACGGCGCCCCCTCCTCTTCCTCCTCCTCCTCCTCCTCCTCCTCCTCCTCCTTCATTCACAACGTCTCTGCGTCTTTCGGCTGCGCCCCCCCCCGTTCAATTGCGAAGATTGCCAACCCAGCCACTGCTTGGCTACAAGGACGCCTTGGCAGGTCAGCACGCCCGTGGTCAAGAAGTTCTGCGCATGGAGGCCCAGGGTATCTATCAGTGTCCAGCGGCTTTTGGCTGCGCCCCCTCCTGCTCTTCTCGATCACAACGTCTCTGCGGCTTTCGGCTGCGCCCCCCCCCGATCAACAGCGTAGACTGCACCGACCGATGAAGAGCGTCCGCCCTGTGACCTGCCCAGGGAGTATCAGCGCCGACCCAGCCTTGGTCCCACCACGAGGACGCCTTGGCATTTCTGCACGCCGCCAGCGAACGGTACAGCCCAGCAGCGCGGCAACTGCCACCCACCTGTATGCCCCAGCGTCGGACGCATCCGGCTTCCGCAGGGGCAGCGTGGCAGGTGATGAGTGGAGGGGCTGTCCACCATACACATGGTGACTGGTTTCGACGAATGAGCGGCCCCGCATCGAGTGGTTCAGCCTTCCGCGGTCCAAGTTTGTTTGACTCTTCTCGGCGCAGCCACAGCCCCAGCCCTCGCCAGGACATTGCATCGTTGTGCCCCCGGACCGCATGAGTCGGATACGATGTAAGTGCACTGGCTACCGGCTGGTGGTTGCCAGCCTTGTGAACGCACACCGGTGGTCCATTGGTTGGTGCCCCGCCATCCCTCATTGACACCGGTGCTCAGCGGCTGGCTGCGCCCCCCTCCTGCCCGAGTTTCGCCCTGGTGCGTCGCTGACCCGGTCATGGCTCTACCTCAAGGACGTCTTGGCCCGCCGTCAGCATGCCGCCTACGAACGTTAAGGCCCAGCAGCTCGGTAACCTCCAGCCATCGGCTCCTGACTGGCGTCGGTGTACTCGGCTTACGCCCGGGCTGCGTGACAGGTGTGGATTGGGTGCGGCCGTCAGCCATACATTCGGTGACGCCCGAGGTCTGGCTTCGCCAGGGAGTGGCCCTGCATCGAGTGGTTCAGCCTTCTGCAGTTCGTGGTCGCCCCCTAGCAGAACAGTCTGCTACCAGCCCCCGTCAGTACTTTGCATCGTTTTGCCCCCGAACCGCGAGAGTCGGATACGATGTGCACGCACTGGCTACCGGCTGGAGGTGGCTCAGCCTCGTGAACGCACACCAGCTTCCTCTATTGGATGGTTCTCTGACGGGTTTCAGCTACTTTCAGCATCAGTGAACCATGATGAGTCAGGCCCCTTTTTTTGCCGCAGCATCGTTTATTCGTTGTGCTGCAGTGAGCCTTTTGTTGTCGCTCGCTTTTGCTCCCTCCTCCCCCCCTCTGCGGTGGTCTTGGGCGGCCCGTATCTGTGTGCACGCTCGTTGGCTTCGCTTGGCCAGTGGCCATTCGGACCCTCTTTCTGTGCCGCGCCGTCCGTTTTGGCCCCGCTTCCGTTTGTGGTTCGGCTGGAGCTTCGCGCCGAAAAGGCGACTTCTCCCCCCCGTTCCGCCGCCGGTCGCCGCGCCTTGGCGCCCCCACCTGCAGGGATGTCTGTGCCGGTCACTTGCCGACGCCGTATGCGTCTCAATGGGGGTCATTTTGTCCCTGGCATGTGCATGCGCCGCTGCGGCCAATTACCTTCGTTCCGCGCCCCGGACGTTGACCCGTTCCATGTCCCTCGCCTTGGGGCCGCGAACCAAAAAAACGTATGCCAGCGATCGAAGAGGCCTACGGCGAATCACCGCCGCCCCCTGCCTTTGTGGAAGCGCCTCTGCGGCCGAACGTTGAGGCCAGAGCTGCCGAGCTATCGGGCCACGTGTTCCCCGAGTCGGTTTGGAAAGCCTTCGGGGAACACGTAGACATCTTGAAGGTATTTTTGAAGGGCGTCTTGGCCCTTTCGGGCCTTCTTGGAGGACGTCTTGGAGGTCTCTTGGGCCCTTTTGGGGCCGTCTTGGAGGCCACCTGGGCCGTCATAGAGGCGCTCTTTGGGGCCTCTTGGGCGATCCCGGGCGCCTCTTGGGCCGTCTTGAGCAGTCGGAATGCCGAGAAGAAGCACATCCCAAACTCTTTCAAAAACGTAAGACAAATCAATGATTTCGGCCTGTTCGGGCCCTCCAGGAGGACCTCTTGGAGGCCTTTTGGGCCGTCTGGGAGGCCTCGGGGGGGCCTCTTGGGCCGCCTTGGGCCGTCTGGGACTCTCTTGGGCCATTTTGGAGGCCGTCTTGGACCATCTTGGGCGGACTTGGAGGCCATCTTGGGCCATCTTCGCAATTTGTTGAGGATGTCCCGAGCGAGACGGCCGTTTCAGGGAGGAATGTTTCCTGAGTGTGCGCTCCTGGAAGGGCCTCCCGGGACCCCAGCGGGGCGGGCCGAAGCGCCAGGGGGAGTTTTGTTGGAAAAACATTAAAACCAAACCGAGAGGTCCATCGCGCCAGGCACCCCTGAGATGACTCGACAGGGGGCGACGGATCAAATGGCCGTCGGCCCATCCCGCCACCGCGCTTGGGTCGGAGTCCTCATGGGCGCTTCTTGGGGTCTCTCGAGACCGCTCTCGGGGGCCTGTGCGGGAGAGTTTGGGGGCCTTTGGGGGGCCTGTTGGGGGCTTCTTGGGTTTTTTTTTCTTGGGCCCCTCTTGGAGCCTCCTGGGGCGCTCCTGGAGCCTCTTGAGGGCCTCCTGGGGGCCTCTTAGAGCTTCCTGGGGCCTCTCGGGACCGAAAGCTCGAAATGTTCATTCGGATTTCCCTTCCCTCTTGGGCTGTTCCCGGTGCCTCTTGGGCCGTCTTGGAGCCCTCTTGCGCTGTTTTGGAGCCCTCGCGGGAGCTTGTTGGGCCGTCCTGGGGCGATCTTCTGTCACTCCGACCTCATTGCAGCCTTTTGGGGTTCAAGACGGATGCTTGCACCCGCCCGCTCGCGCAGGCGCGCGCGGGCGGGCGATTTGCGCCGCGCGGGGGAGGCCAGCCCGTGCTGAACGCGGAGGTGTTCAGGTAGGATGCCCCCCCCCGCAACGATGCGGCGCCCCGCCTCGCAGCCCTCGGCGCCCATGTCCAGGCGGCCTGCAGGCGCAGGCCACGCTGGGCCCCGCGCGTCCTCGCGGCGGTTCAAGGGCCGGGTCCGAGCCGCGCGGGCCAGCCGCCAGGCGGCCCCCGCGGGCGCTCCCGCAGCGCGCCGCGCCCTGCGGGCGGCGCTCGCCCGCGCGGAGGCGGCGGCGGCGGCCGAGGGGCCGCGGGCGGGCGCGGCGCCCCGCGCGGCCGCGGCGGCGGGGGCGGCGCTGCCGCGAGCGGCGGCGGCCGCCCCCGTGGGCGCTTGGCCATGCGAGGCGGCGAGGGGCGCCGCCGAGGCTCCAGAGGAGGGCCGCGGCGAGGCGTTCAACGTGGAGGACGAGTGGCTCGAGCCCGCGGTCACGAAGGGGCCTGAGCGCAAGGCGCCGGAGCGGCACTACAGCGCCTACCCGACGCCTGCGAAGCTCGGGCCCAGGCGCGGGGAGGCGCCCATCGTCGACGTCGAGCTCGACGGCCTCGTTACCTTCGAGGTGCTGGGGCCCGCGGCGGATGCAGGCGGCCGCCAGAGCAAGTTCGGCCGCGTTGGGTTCCACGCGGTGTTCGAGGTCGCGCACCTGGGCGCGGAGCGCGAGGAGGAGAGCATCCAGATGGGCGTCGCCTTCGAGGGCCCGTCCGAGGTGCCGCTCATGCACTTCTGCCCTGTCAGCACGGACCACAGCAAGTGTCTGTGCGGGCAGGAGGGCTCGGGCTCGAAGTTCTACGACGCGGCGATAATCCACGTTGGGCGCTGGAGGTACTCGAAGTTGCCGTTCGTGGGCCACGCGGGCGAGGGCGCTTCTCGCGCGAAGGTCATCAAGGTGATCAACGCTGCACGGGCGAAGGCGAAGGCAAAGGAGCGCCCCTCGAGCGCGACGAAGCCCGGGCAGCCCCCGACCCCCGTCGAGGACGAGGAGGAGGAGGAAAGGGGGGGCCCGCCAGAGCGGGGGGATTTAGGAGGCGGCGCGAGCGCCCACGCCTCTGCTCCTGCTGGGTGCGAGCGCGGCCTCAAGGACAAGCTCGAGAGCCTCCGCGATCGGTTGGCGAACGGCGAGCTGGGTCTGCAGCCCGCCGCGCAGCGCAGGAGTGCTGGGCCCGTCGCCCGCCTCCGCTCGGACAGCCCGCGGCCGCGTGAGGCCGGGGGCGACGCGGGCGTCGAGGAGGTCGAGGAGCTCGAGGAACCCTCGGCGAGGCGCGGCTGCTCGGGCAAGCGCTCGGACCGCATGGGAGAGGACAGGCAGTCGCTGCAGGGCCGCATCCTGTCGAAGGCATCGGTCCAGGGCGGCGCGAACTCGCAGCCCAGGCGCGGGTCGCGGTCGGGGGGCGGGGGCAGCGGCCGCTCTCGCCGCCCCCGATCCCGCCGTAAAGCGACTAGCGACGGCGCGGGCTCTCGCTCCTCCAGCGGTTCGCGGGATCGTTGCCCCGGCGCCCGACTCTCGGCGCGCGACATCACCGAGCGTACTGTGGAGAGGAGGCTGGGCGAGATCACGCAGCGGCGATCCTTCTGCCCGACTTGGGCCGCGCCGCCGACCTGCTGATTCGGCAATTCAAGGCGGTGGAGCAGCGCCGCGCCGACGGGGGGTCGCGGCGCGCAGCCAGGCACCTCGGCGTCGCGGGGGGCGGCGCGGCGTCGGTCATGGAGGGCGCGGGGCGCCAGGGCACCCTCAAGGACGAGAACGAGAAGTCGGACATGAAGTGCGCGAAGCTCCAGTCCGAGGCGCACGCCGGCATGTCCGCCGTGCACTGACAAACCCCCGCGGGGGGCGCGCGGGAGGCGCTGTCACCCCCGCGGAGTCCAGGCTCGGGGGAGCCATCGCTCTCCCCTGGACCATGCGCGGCCGCGGGCTCGCGCGAGCGCAGTCCGGCGGTGCTTCGGGGCGCCTCTGAGGTGGACGCTTCCTCTCCGCCCCGTGGCGGAGGCGACCGAGTCCGCTTCTCGAGAAGCCCGCCTCAGCGGGCGACGTGCAACCCTGCCAGCCCCGCGGCCAGCCTGCGCCCCGGAGGCAGGTGGGGGCCTGCTGTCCGACGAGGAAGGTCGAGATCGCGGCGGGCCGAGGCCGCGCTCGCCCAGCAGCCCCCCGCCGGAAGGGCCAGGGTAAAGGCCGGGGCAAGGGCAGAGGCGGCGGCAAGGGCAAGGACTCCAAGTCCGACCTGCCGAAGCCGGGGGCGCCAGCCTTCTTCGTCAAGATGCGGCAGGCTGCGAAGGCCGAGCGGCAGGCTGCCCGAGGTGGAAGCCTTGCCAGGGGCGCCAGCTGACTTCGCCCGTCCGCGGGCGAGAAGCCCCCCCGCGGCGTGGGCCCCAGCGCCGCGGGGGGAGAGGCCCTGCCTCAAAGGCAGGGGGCAGTCCAGGGGCGACCAGCCACTTCCCAAAGGAGGCGGAGCGCGGAGCTTACATGGCTGGTTCAACGCGCGCTGGAGAGGCTGAGGCAGCTCATCCAGCCCGACGCCATCATGGGTACCGATCTTGCCGCGTTCGGCGAGTTGCTCCGCGCGCGCCTCCCCGCCAAGCTGCCAGGGGTCGGCAGCAGTGCTGCGGCGGCACCAGACGGGGGCTTCAGCGGCAAGGGTTGCAGTCGGATGGGCACATTGCCGCCCCCTGCGGGAAGGGGGGGGGGGGCTCGAGCATCTGCGCCGACAGACGCGGTCCTATCGGACCCTGGCTGAGAACGGCGACTGGGCTGGCCGTAGGCGCGCGCATCCCGAGCGCCCAGGCTTGGAGGCATGGCTGGAGTGCTGCATCGTGGCGCTCAACGCCATGTGGCTCGAGGGCGACGCGCGCTGGCCGAAGTTCTCGGCCCTCGGTCAGGAGCGGCACGTCGCTGCGGCTAGGGTGCGCGCATTCTGGATATTGGAGCGGCGCGTGGAGGCTTTTTGGAGGCCGCAGTCTGAGCCGCTGCCGAGCGCGCCAGCGTCGACCTTCCTGGCGTCGCGCAGCATCAGCTATACCGGGGAGGCTGTCCGCCGAGCCGAGGAGCTGAGCTGCTGCCTGGGCTGCCGCCCAAGGATCGGTGCGCTGCGCGGCGGGTCGTGGACCTGCGATGAGGATGAGCGCATGGCCCGCTGGTTCAACGATCCGCTCTCGACGCTGATGCCGCTGGACAGGGCGCCGGTCCGCCCGAAGCCTGGGCGCGCCAGGTGCGAGCGGGAGTCGCTGCTCCCGCTGGCGCGCGGGCTTCTGGAGCGAGGGCTGGTCATTCCCATTCGGGAGGCGGACCTCTTGAAGATCCAGGGCGAGCCTCTGCTTAACGGGCTGTTCGGCGTGCCCAAGAGCCAGGTGGCCCCTGAGGGCCCCGAGGGGAGGGAGGTGCTGAGGCTCATCATGAACCTCGCTGCGACGAAGGAGGTACCCCTCGACTTTGGGGGGGATCTCGGCGCCCTGCCATATTTCGCGCAGTGGAGGTCCATCGTGCTGGGGCCCGACGAGGAGCTCGCGCGGTCGTTCGACGACTTCAAGGGGGCTTTTTACGTTTTCAGGCTGCCCGATGCCTGGGCGCCGCTGTTCGCGTTCGACGCAGTCGTCGACGCGGCGAGCCCGGGCCTGGGGGCGCCGTTCGGGGGCCAGGTCTACCTCGGCGCGGTCACTATGCGATGGGTCTGGTGCAGTACGTGCACAAGCGCATGCTGTCTGAGGCCGGGCTGGGACCTTCGCCGCTGCCGAGGGGCCGAGAGGCGCGCAAGGACAGGTCATTCCCCGCGTTGCGGGGGGGCTCGGCCTTGAGGGAGCTCTGGCAGGTCTACTGCGACGACGCGGACTACGCCGAACTCGCGCGCCGATGTTCGGAGCCGGCGGGGGGCTTCGCCGCCGGCGCGCGCGACCGCTACGCCCAGCGAGACGTGCCGCTGAGCGAGAAGAGTTGGGCGCGCGTGCCTTCCTGCCAGCGGCTGGGGGCCCTGGTTGACGGCAGAGACGGGCGCGTCCGCGCCCCCCCCTTCCAGGGCAGCCCTCTGCGCCCAACTGACAGCCCATCTGCTCGCGGAGGCTGTCAGCAGGAAGGAGGCCCAGATGGTCGCCAGGCATTGGTGCCACATGAGTTGCTTCAGGCGCGAGCGCGGCACGGTCTTCCGGAGGCTGCGGCGCGGCATCGCCCGCTGGGATGGGGGCAAGAGGAGCCTGCCGTCAGCAGATGTCTGCGCCGAGCTGGCCTTGGCTCTCAGCCTGCTGCCGTTGCGCGAGTCCGACCTCCGCGCGCCCGCGGGCAGCGCGATCACCGCGAGCGACGCGTCGGAGAGGGGTGGCGGCGCTTGCTGGGCGGAGCCTCCGCCCAGAGTTTCGCGACTCAGCTTTGTCGACCTCGGCGCAGGGCCGAGGTGCAAACAGGGGCGAGGTGGGCATCGTCGAGCTGTTTGGGGGCATCGGCGGTGGGCGCATGGCCTTGGCGACTCGGCATTGAGGTCTGTCTCCGCGCTTCCGCCAAGGTCTTCGAACCCGCCAGGCGCGCGGTGCAGCAGCGCTGGCCCGAAGGCGTTGGGCCGGGGGACGTCCGCTCCATCGCGGCCGAGTCGCTGCGCGGCCTCCTGGCGCGAGCGCCCCATTTGCGGGTGCTGTTCGTTCTCGGTGGGTCGCCTTGCCAGGGCGCCGCGCGGGCCAACGTGGCCGCGGGGGGCTGGGCCGAGGCGCGCGCCCAGCTGGTCGAGCACATTCCCCGCGTCGCCACTTTGCCGCGGGAGGCGTGTCCTGAGCTCGTGGCGCTGCCCCTTGCGGAGAACACCAGCTCCATGAGCGAGGGGGGCCGCCGCCGCTTCACCAGGGCGCTGGGCTCAGTGCCGATCGACCACTGGGCCAGCGGTTGCAGTCCGGTCAGGGGGCCGAGGTTGCATTGGCTCGACTTCCCGCTGGGCCCTCAGGCCCCAGAGTTGAGCAGGGGGGCGGAGGCCGGGGTGATCCGAGGGACGCTCCGAGGGGCACGGCATTTTCTGGGTCGAGTGGCTCGAGAGCGGGGCGAGCCATCCGCGGGGGGAGCATGGGGCCTGGGCCACCTCCATGCGCCCGATCCCCCGCGAGAAGCCACCAGTCGCCCCCGCGGGCCTCGCGAGGGCGGGGCGTGCCGCGCGGGCTCGCTGGGGGGCGGACCGGTATCGCTACGCCCCGTGCCAGCACAAGCTCGGCAACGTGGTCTATGACCGCCAAGGATGCCCCCGCCCTCTGACGAGTGCGGAGAGGGCCGTGCCCTTGGGCTTTCCAGTCAAGCACTGCCTGCGGGCTGCGCCCAAGTCCGCGGGCCTTTCAGGCCGCGAGGTGGAGGATGTGCGCTGTGGTCTCCACAGCAACGCGTTCTCGGCTCCCGTCGTGGCGATGCTGCTGGGCCGCGGTCTTTTGGCCGCAGGAGCACTGGCGCGGCCGCCGACGATCGCTGAGCGCTGGGGGGCTCGCGGCGCCCAGGCGGGCGAATGCCTCGGCCAGCTTCCGGGCAATGCCCCCTCCGACACAAGTTCCAAGGAGGTGCGCAGCGCCGCGTGCGAGGGCCTGGCCCGCTCTGCCATCTTCGAGGGCAGCGACATATCGCGAGCGGGCACGTCCACAACCTAGCTGGCTGGCCGCGCCGCGGGGTGGAAGCGCGCATGTGGCAGTGGAAGGTGTGCGCATCTTTTCCCCTGGGTGGGGGTCGACATATCAATGTCCTTGAGATGCAGGCGCTGCTGACTACTTTTCGGTGGCGCCTGCGCACGCAAGACCTCCGCCCTGGGAGGCCGGCTGCTTCATTTCGGTGGTTCGCAAGTGTGCATCGCCGTGGCCTGCAAGGGCAGGTCAATCTCTTCGCTGCTGCAACGGTTGCTCATGCGTCTGAGTGCGCTCCTGCTGTCTACGTCGTGCCATCATTTGAGGGCGGTGTTGACACTTTGATGGGTGCGCAGGTATAAGTAGTTATAGGTTAGGTAAGTGGTTCTATTTTAGGAGAGGTTTGGATGAGTCAGGATTCTATAGGTCTATAGGAGGCCCAATAGGTTCCATAGGAATGCCGATAGTGATAGTCCCCGATACCCCCCCCCCCCCCCCCCCTTTGTTTCACTATAGGGTCTATAGGAGCTTACAGTGTCCTATCATCGGCTGAACTTGGAATCCCTAAACATATGCATTTTCAATATTCTTTAACTATGTTTCATTATGTTTTCATTTTTTTTTACAGAAAAAAATCATTATTCTCACTATCTATCACTATTTTTCAATATTGACAATTATTTTCAAATTTGTTCTGTACTTTTCAAAATTCAGAGATTCAAAAAAGAGGAGGGAGGAGGAGGTGTTCACCTCCTCCTCCTCCTCCTCCTCCTCCTCCTCTTCCTCGTCCCCCTCCTCCTCCTCCTCCTCCTCCTCCTCCTCCTCCCCTCCTCTGCCCCCCCCCCCCCCCCCCCCCCCCCCCTTCCTCCTCGGCGCCCCTCTTGGGGCCTCGGCGCCCCCTTGGTGCTGGCACTCCTGGGCCTCGGCGCCCCCAAATCCCAAGCTCCGAAACTCCTCCCATTCCTCTTCCTCCAGCTTCACCGCGACCCCGGCACCCAGCCCTCTTTAGGATGGGTGGCCACCGGGGTCAGGCGTGTGAGGGCGCCGTCCAGTCCCAGCAGCACTATACACCCCCTCGGCCTGCGGGCAACGGCCCCTGACCCAGGCTGGGGGGGAAGTGGAACAAGCGAAATTAACACACCTGCGAGGGCGGCCCGGGAGGGGGAAGGAGGGGGCGGGGGGCGGGGGGCGGTCATCGTGTCGTGGCGTTGGAATGGCTGCCGTCTCCTCCTCTACCTGTACCTCCTCATCAGTCTCAACGTGGTTGTTGTTTCTGCCTCCGCCTCATCCTCCTCCTCCTCAGCCTCTACGTGCTCCTCCGTGCCACGGCCGCTTCTCCTCTTCTTCTTCTGGTTCCGCCGCCTCTACCCCCTCCTCCTGTCTCCGGGCGCCTCGGCGCCAACCGCTCATGCTGGCCTCAGGGCGTTCCGGGGCCCGCTTGTCGACCTCGTCCTCCGCCTCCGCCTCCTCCGCCCCCTGCCTCCTCCTCATCCTCCGGCAAGCCCCCGGGCGCGACGGCCCTCGTCCTCCGGGCGCCAAGCACCTCAGCAGCGCGCCCTCTGCCCGCAAGCTGGATGCGTCCGCGGCCTCCCCCTCCTCCTCCTCCTCCTCCTCCTCCTCCTCCTCCTCCTCCTCCTCCTCCTCCTCCTCCGCCGCCACCTCAACCTCCACCTCAAGCACCACCTCAACCACCACCGCCAACACCCAGGCCACGCCCAGCTCAGCGTCTTCCGGCTGGGGCCGGCGGCCTATGAGCGGCGAGGATCTGTTCGGCCACTGCAGTCTGCAGCGTGGCCGAGAGCTCCTGCCAAAAGGCAGTGGCGTCTGCGCTCGCCCCTGCCTCACCTTCAGCGTGGTCCAGCCGGTCGAGCACGAGCTGTCTGGCCGCCTGGCCGACCCGCCCGCCTGTCTCGACGGCGAAAGGCGTCAGGGCTGGCGTCGTTGGGCCAGGCGGGTAGCGTAGCTGCTTCCCCCGTGCGGCGTCCTCGGCAGCAAGGCCCGCGTGGGCCGCCCTGGCCCTCTCCTCGCGCTCGTCAGCGCTGTCTGGGCTAGTGACCACCACGTCCACCACGTGGCACACGCCCTTCTCGGACCATTTAACGTCCAGCACCGCCAGCTCCATCCGATCTTGGCCAGTCTCTGGATCCCGGCGCCGCCGCGTCCACTGCGGCACTGTCTGTTCGGTCTGCACCAGGCCCGGGACCCGCTTGGCAAGCCAACGCGCTAACAAATCGCGGACCCGGTTGTGCCGCGCAGTGCGCGTGGGCCCCCTCTCGCACGCGATTGCGTGATGCTGATCGGGTTCATGCAAAGCTCCGCAAACCACCCCGTCACGGGATGTGTGTTGACAGTGCGTCTGCAATGCATGACCCTTCAGCAGCCGCGGGCCCTCCATCTGGAGGCGCCTCCGCAACGCAAGTCGGTACAGGTCGGTTGCCATCCGGTGCTCTGGCGCCGTAGGCAACAGCGTGAAAGCCCCTGCCCCAGGGCCTCCGCAGGACAGAAGGCGGCCCAGCGCGCGGTCGTCCAGGCCGGCCCTAGCCCGCGCGCCAAGGACTTCCATGACGGGCAGCATCAAGTCCTTCTGTCTGCTCCGTTCGCCCTGCGCCAGCGAGACCTGGAGGTAGTAAGCCGCGTTGCCCACCCTGGTGTTGTAGGCAGCCACAGCGTCGGCGAAGCCCTGGGTGCCCGTGGCCTGCCTCGCAAGGAGCTCCTCTGCGCTGCCCATGCCCAAGGCGCGCGCGACAGCCGGAGCCGCGGCGCACCAGGCGGCCACGTGGGCGGCTTCCCGACGGGGTTCGGCGGCTCCTGCGGCGAGGCCGCCGTCTCCGAGCGGTAAGCAAGCCTGGGCCCACTCCCTGTCGGTCTGGGTCTCGTTAAGGAGGCGGTCCCATAGGCGCCGGAGGACGCAGTCGAAAGCTTGCACCGCTCGTTGGTCCACGAGCTGCGCGCGCAGGAGGTGGTTCGGCAGGCCCTGCGCAGTCCAGCGGAGCATAACGCCGGCCTCTTGGACCCCGAGGCCGGCGGCCACGGCCTCGTCCAAGGTCTGGCCGAAAACCCCCAAGGCCTCCGTAACCTTGCCCATGGCTCGGGCGCCGCCCCCGGAGCCGGCGGCCAGCTCCGCCCAGTCGTCGTCCTGGCGGCGCGTCAGGCCACACCCGAGCACGCGGAGATCATCAACCACGTGGGGCCGCAGTGCCGGGGGGCACTGGGTGTGGCCAGGGGGGAGCCACACTTTGGTTTTGGTCGCGTTGAGAACGAGCCCCCAGGCGCTGAGTCTGCCGGAGAGGTCGTGGAGGAATTGCTCAGCCTCTGCGACCGGCACGACTGCAACGACGTCGTCGAGATACGCCGTGACCAGCCGCCCCGGGGAGTTGGCGAAGTGCTGCAACGTCGTTCGGTGGAGGGCCGCCGCGTACGCCGCCGGGCTGAGGGGGCAGCCTTGGGGCACGCCGGACCCAGTGCTAAACTCGTGCAGATCACCCTCCCCGTCGCGCCAGAGGCCCACCGCGGGCTTCGCGTAGAGCCGCGCCAGCAGGCTGCCGTACTCAGGCAGAACCGCGCTGAGGGAGTCAAGGACGGCCTGGCGGGAGACCGTGCCGAAGGCGTTGGCGACATCGACGGCGATCAAAAGACTCCCTGGCCGGTCGTGCACCGCGCTCTGCAGAGCCCGAAATTGGACGTCCGCGCCCCCGGCCACTCCGAGTCCGTACTGGAGCGGGCCAGCGGCGCTTCGCGTGGCATCCGCGGTGTAAGCGACGAAGCCTGTGAGGACAGTGCGCCGGAAGGGGGCGAGGACCGTGAGGGGTCGAACCCCGCCGGCGGGCTTGCGGAGCGCCGTGATTGTCCCAGCGTTAAGCCAAACGTCCACGATCGGCGGGGAGGTGCCTTCAACCCACGCGAGGGCGGCGTCGGACAGGGCGGCGGCGGCGTCGGCGTCAGCGGCAACCACGCGCCAGTATTCGTTGCGACTGCCATCCGGCCCCGGCGCGCGGCCAGAGCGCGCCTTCCGAAAGGCCTTGACGATGGCATCGCTCAGGCCCTCGCGCGGGTCTTCTGGGATGAGTGCTGCGGCGGCGTTTTGCTGCCCCGGGTTCCACGTGTTCTGCTCTGGGAAGAGAGCTCGGAGCTGGTCGCGTGTGCCAGGTCCTGTGGCCACCTGCCCAGTTTGGCGCAGGGTGGCGACCGCGCCCGCCACCTGTCCATCGTCCAACATGGCCCGAACACGGCGAACCTTGTTGATGATGTTCCCACCCTGGCCGCGCGCCGGCGCCACCCGGAGCTCTCGCCGATGCGCTGCGTCCCAAAGTTCCTGCCACTCCCCGCGCCAGAACGCCTGCAGGCGTGCGGCGAGGTCATGTTGGATGCGCGCCGCCCGTTTGCCGTTCGCTCCGCGGCCGCCGCGTGATCCTGTGGCAGCGAAAACAAGGCGCGGAGCGAACATCACCAACTTCCAAGCCCTCTCTCGTTCCTGCGGGTCGCTCCCGCGGACGCTCAGCCGGAGCGCCGCGCCCATGGCTTCGGCCCAGGCGGATTGGAGGCCAGGGGGCACGCGCCGCATGGTGGCAACCCGTTGGCCCAGGGCGTGCTGGACATCCACGTTGTCCCACCAGGTCATGCGGGCCAGGCGGGGGGGCTGGAGGCTTTCCTCGTCCCCTCCTCCTCCTTCCCCGTGAGGCGCAGCAGCCAGGGGATTGGGAACCCCCTCAGGCTGGAAGGCCGCGGGCTCATCTTCAGGCACCGCCGCTGCTTCGCCAAGGAGGGCCCGCACGCGTTCGACCTCATCCTCGGGCACCCCCCGGGCCCCGGTCAGCGTCGCCGAGCGTCGCCACCGCGTGCCCGCGCAGTGCCAGTGGCAGAAACGTTTCCCACCCTGTGTCTGGAGCCGCGCCTCGCCGATGGTGAACGCCGCCTTGCAAGCGCAGCAGTGGGCTCGCCGTCCGCGGCCCTGTTGGGAGAGAGCCCAGGCAACTCCGACCGCGGGGGGGCCGTCAGTGTCCATGGCGTTCTCTGCGGCAGCCACCGGCCCAGGGCACTCAGCTCCTGCTGCTGCTGCGGCCCCGCTGGCACCACCGGCGGCGCCAGGGCCCTCGCCGGGATGCCCGAGAGTCGCGTCGAAGTCCAGGGCGCTCCAACCGCAAGCCAGAGCGGCTGGGGCAGCTGAAGGCGCAAGCGCAGCCGGGAAAGCCCAGGCGTGGAGCAGGCCTCCCGCGATAGCGCCCGCAAGAGCGGCAACGGCGAGGTGAAGTCCGAGGTAGGCTGCAGCTTGGCCATACATCCGAATCTGGCTCCAGCCCTGGGACACGTCGATCTTGGCTGCCACAGCCCAGCCCCTGGCGAGAAAGCCGCCTACGGCAGCCCGCGCCCGCATTGACACCTCCACGGCAGCGAGGACCATCAGGGCGAGCAGCCACAGGGCATCGCCCATGACGAGCAAGAGGCCCGGCAGCTGATTGGGTTGCTCATCATTTGGGCGCGCGTCGCGCCAGGCTTCCGGAAGGAAGGCAATAACGACCAGGAGGATGCTAGCCCCGCCTCGTCGTCGTGCGTGCCAAAACCATCGTCGAGCGTCGGGGGTGGAAGAAGAGGGCGAGGGAGAAGAAAAGGGAGAGGGGGGCGGACAAGAGGGGGCAGAGGACGAGGAGGACGAGGAGGAGCAGAGGAAGGAAGAAACCAGGAGGAAGGGTCCAGAGTCGAGGGAGGGGGAGAAGAAGTAGGCGTGGGAGTAGGAGGAGGTTCTGTAGCCATTTTGGCTTAAGAGCGCCTGATGAGATGAGGAGGGTGAGGACCGTGCCGCCTCTTCCTCGATCTGCCCCTCAGCCTCGTCCTCCTCGTCCTCCTCGCCCTTATCCTCAACGTGCTTCATGAACGTTGAGTCCAGCACGATGCCCGCCTGCAACTCGAAGGTGCTGGAGATGGGGCACGTCGCAGAGCCCAGGGTTCCCTTCATGTCGCCCTCGGAGCGCCGCTGGATCTCGGCGCGGATCTTTTCAGGGGGCCTCTCCTTCTGCAGCTTCGCGCCCGCCTTGAGGTGCGGCGGGGCCTCTTCGTTGGGGGGGAACACGCTGGTGGACTCGCAGGCGCAGTCCGCACCGTACCCCTTGAAGGGGATCTTGACTGGGTCGCGGGTGTGCGACAGCGCCACCTTCTTGCCATCGATCGACAGGGAGTCCACGTCGATCGCGACCGTGCCATCGTACCTGCTGTGGATCGAGCCGTACTTCATCTGTGGATCGAGCCGACGGGGTGAGAACAGGGAGGAAGAGGACCACGACGGCGACGACCAAAGGGTGGAAGGGAAGGAGAGGGAGGTGGAGGAAAACGAAGGCAGGAAGGAGGGGAGGATGGGCACGCCTGATAGGGGGGCCACAAAAAAAACCTCCACGTCCCCGTGAGGGGGGCACGGAGGGGGCGAGAGGGGCGAGACCTGGGACACCGCGAGGGCCGAAGGGGGCGGCAGGCGGGAACAGAACGGGGAAACAGGGGTCGAGGCAGGGGTGGGTGGATGGGGGGGGTCTATTCGTTGGGCTCCCCGAGTCCGCGAAGACGCCCCAGACGTGCCCGGGCGCCCCACCTCCTCCTCGACCTCCTCCACCTCCTCAGCCTCTACCCCTGCCACGCTGGTGGACTCGCAGGCGTAGCCCGCACCATGCTCCTGGGAGGGGATCTCGGCCGGGTCGGAGGTGTGCGACAGCGCCACCTTCTTGTCATTGATCGCCAAGGAGGCCCCGTCGACCTCATCGGCCTTATCCTCGACCTCCTCTGCCTCCTCCGCCGCCTCATCCTCCTCATCAGCCTCCTCCTCCTCCTCCTCCTCCTCCTCCTCCTCCTCTTCCTCCTCCTCCTCCTCAACCTCGTCCGCCACCTCCTCCTCCTTGACCTCCTCACTGACCTCCTCGACCTCCTCCACCTCCTCGGGCTCGGCCCCGGCCGCGCCGGTGGGCTCGCAGGCGTAACCCGCACCGTGCTCCGTGAAACGGATGTCGGCCGGGCCGCGGGTGTGCGACAACACCACTTCCTTACCATCGATCACCAAGGAGGCCCCGTCGACCTCGGCAGTGCCATCGCACTTGCTGTGGGGACT
>CAUYUJ010019505.1:75400-117900 GCA_963575745.1 Prorocentrum cordatum | reverse complement strand
CATCCATCCTCATCATCATCCTTACCGTCTTCATCGCCATTGCCATCGCCATGCCCGTTGGCAGAGCGCCCTCTCCAGCGCTAGACGACGCCCCCTCATCGCAGGGGCGCCCCTCCGTGAGGGGACCGCGCGATGGATTGGCGAGTGATGGAACCCCTTAAGAGGGGAACCCCTTAAGAGGGGCTTCAGCACGCTCGCGATGAGACAGGGCAACGGCCCCCTCCGAGAGGGGGCCCCTCTGGGAGGGGATCAAAGGTGCGGCAGTCTGCTTACTCATTATGTGTATGGCATTGCGTTTCCTCCTCGTTCCATCCCTCTCCCATCTGCTTTCATGTTCTTAATCCGCAACCGTTCGACAGAGCTGACACCCAGCGCGCTCGGGGGCCAGCCCCCCGCCCCGAGCTCGCGGCCATGCGGGCGCTCATCATGTGCCTCTCGGCGCTCCAGGCCGCGCGGAAGCAGAATGCAAGGGGGGAGTTGGGGCAGGATGAGGAGAAAAGTAAGAGTGACGGCCACTTGTTTGGCCATCTGGGCGATAAAAAATCAACCCAGCAGCCCAGTTTTAGACCCACCTTTTTTAGCAAAAAAAGGGGGTCTAAAAGTGGACGAATTCCTATGACATTCCATTGCATTCACCCCCCCGAAGGGCCTCCCACGAGGCCCCCAGATTTTAGCCTTTTGAGTCTGACTATAAACTTTCGGCCGCAACCGTTCTGGACCCCAGGCTTCCGGCACGATGATGTCGGGCGGCTGCGGCGGCGGGCTGCCTCCAGAAGGCGGCGGCGGCGGCAAGCGGCCTCACGAGGAGCTGGGGGTATACAAGTGGTCAAGGCGCCCGTTCCTGAGGGGATTCGTTTACAGAGGGGGATTCATTCACAGAGACCCGTGGCCCTTCCTGAAGGGATTGATTTACAGAGACAGCTTGCAGGACGGGCACGCGCCTGTCTTTGAGGTCGACGACGACGACAGCGAGGCGGGGGAGGAATTCATGCTGGACTTCCAGGACCACAGAAAGCGGTACACCCGCTCGTCCCACCGCTTGTGGCTTCGCAAGATGAGCTGCAAGAAGTGTTGGCAGTGCGGCAAACGCACCTTCTTCTCGGTGTGCGTTGGCAAGACGCGCCAGGAACACCACGCGACCCAGTGGTTCCACGAGCACGGCGACCGCGACCGCAACGGGAGGAGGTGGAGGGGCGGCAAGAGCGAGGTCGCCAGAGCCAGGCAACGCAAGGGTGCAAGTGGTGGGGAGGGGGGGGCCCTCAAACATTGAGGAGTGAAGTTATGTCGGTTTGATGTTTTGATTTTCGCAATGTTTATCCTGGTCAGTTTTCTGCGCCTGCCAGGCACTGGCAGCGGAGGTGCGATGCCAGGGAGGCGGTCTTGGTCGGCCTGCTGCAGGACCGCACCCCCCCCTCTCTGCCCCGCGCTGCCAAGAAGGGAGGGCCCCTGTTTGAGGGGATAAACGAGGGGGGAACCGAATAAACGCAAGGAGAGGCCCCTCTCATGGGGGTGAGCTTACTTCGTTCACCGACAGGAGCAGCAGAGCGAAACAGCAGCGCAGCCGCCGCCCCCGCAGGGGGGGGGCCAACGCCACCGATAGGCCCGCCACCCGCAGCACTGTTAGCAGCAGCAGCGGCTGGACCCCCCGCAGCAGCACCGCTCGCAGGGGCACCGCCACCCGCGGCAGCAGACCCGCCCGCAGCAGCAGCAGCAGCGGCAGCACCTGCCGAAGCAATGCAGGTTGACGCCTCCGACGACGGAGCCCGAGAGGGGGAGGAAGAAGAGGGGGATGAGGGCGAGGAGGAAGAGGGCATGGAGGAGGAAGGGGAGTCAGAGGAGCCTGATGAGCTGATGAGGCTAGAGGAAGAGCACGCAAGGCAGCATCGGAGGCTCTTGCGGGCATTGAATCGCACGGAGGCGGCACAGAGGCGCGTCGAAAGGCACAAAGAGCGCCTTCGGCAGGAGCAGGAGCGCAGGGCAGAGCAGGAGATCATCCGCCTGAGGCGGGCGCAACAACAGCAGAGGGACGCCGCGCTGAGGCGGGAGGCAGAGGCCCGCCTGGAGCTGCAGAGGGCAGCAGAGGCCGCCGAAGCGCAGGCGAGGACGAGGCTGCTGGCTGCCGAAGCGGCCGCACGGAGGGCGGAAGCGGCTGCCAAGGCTGCCAAGGATGCGGAGGACGCAGCGCGGGCCAAGGAGGAAGCGGAGCAGAAACAGAAACGAGAGGCAGAGGAGCGGCAGGCGGCAGAGACGGCAGCGCCAGAAGCGGCAACACCAGAGCAGCCAGAGACGGGCGCAGCAACGGCGGACGCAGCGAGGGCGGACGCGGGGGAGAAAGCAGACGAAGCCACGCAGAACGCAGACAACAAAAAGAAGGACCCCAAGGCAAAAAAAGGCCCCGCGCGGACCAGGCGGGAGGCAGACCCTCGAAAGGGGGGAGGGGCGACAAAGACAAGGACAAGGACACGGAGAAGGACAAGGGCAACGGCAAGCGCCCGAAGGCGACCTCTAAGAGGGGCTAGGACCGCTTCTCCATCCTCCTGGTCACTCTTCCTCCTGCTCCTGCTTGTCGCCCGCCCTCCTCCTTGTCCATATCCCTCTTGCTTCTGCTCTTCCTCCTTGTCAATCTTCCTCCTGCACCCCCATCCGCCCCAGGACGGCGCGCCCTGAGCCGCGGGGCGACCGCGTCGGCGACGGCGCCGACATCCATATACAAGAGCGCGGCCTCTCGCGCCAGAATAGAGGCGGTACGGGTTAAGGGAACTCTGCTTGACTGCGGCCCCTTCATTGCAGGGGCGCGCGCGGCTGCCCCTGGCAGAGGGGACGGGCGATCACGAAACCGATTATCTTAAGGGGAAATTCTCTTTGGAGAATTCTCTTAAGAGAATTCTCTTAAGAGAATTCTCTTAAGAGAATTCTCTTTAAGAGAATTGTGTGGATGTCTCAGGCAAAACCAACAATTCTCTTAAGAGAATTCTCTTAAGAGAATTCTCTTAAGAGAATTCTCTTAAGATAATCTCTCTCATAAGGGTCGCTTGCAGTGCACCCCCCTCGCTGCGTGGGGGCCAGACGAGTCCCGCTGAGGGGCGAAACGCCCTTGGCTGAGGGTGGGGGGGGAGGGGGCGGGGCTGGGCCGTATCTGACGGGCCCCCTAGGGGGGTTGGGGGGCGCGGTGTTCCTGATTGAGGGGGGCCCCTGAAACATCTTTGACGGGCCCCTTGCGGAGGGGGACCACCGTCCTTTACTGAGGGTGAGCCCCTTTAATGAGGGGGGCAGTGTGAGCAGGGGCAGCAGGGGGGAGCAGTAGCATTGCATCATGGGTGAGTCGTTCGGGCCCCTGTGTGTGGTGGTGGTGGGGGGGGAGGGGCAGTGTGAGCAGGGCAGCAGGGGGGAGCAGTAGCATTGCATCATGGGTGAGTCGTTCGGGCCCCTGTGCTTGCCTGCCGCGCAAAGCAATCCAGAGAGGGGGGTGCCCCTTCTCGAGGGGGCGCGCACCCCTTGCTGAGGGGGGGGGCCCTGACACATCCCCTCCCCATCCCCGCCTCACCGCTGATGAGGTAGCACCCCTTCTCTTCGAGGGGGGGAGACGACCGCGTGGGTGCCGAGCCCCTTCGAGGGGAGAGAAACGAACCCCTGGCTGAGGGGAAGGCTCGACGATACTGAAATGTACCACCACACACGCCACACCCACAGCACCACGCCACACCCACACGCACCACTGAAGTGCGCGGGGAAGGCCCCCGACGATCTACTTGCCATTCGCAGGCGTTTCGGCTGCCGCAGGGCATTTCGATTTTGCTGCTGTATCCCAAATTTCAGGGGTCAGTCCCGCGGCAGCCATGCCCGCCCCAGGAGTAGTCCCTCCTCTGCTCCTGCTGGGCACTCTCCTCACACCGTTGTGCAGCATGGCACCGAAGAAGAAGATCGAGGGCCAGGGCGCACCAGCGGCGAAGAAGTCGAAGGCGGCCCCGAAGGGGCACGGGCTCGACAAGCAGGAGGCCGACAAGATGAGGGCGTGGCTCAAGTACCAGTCGGAGAAGAAGGACGGCAGCGGGAAACCTACGAGCACAGCAGAATCCGCCAGAGCAGCCCAGGCGCTTTGGAACGGGATGAAGGACCCAGCCGATCGGAAGCGTTTCTTGCAGACCTTCGCGAGTGACAAGGACAAGACACTTGACTGGTTGGCCACCTTCGAAGAGAGATGCACGAATGAAGAGGTGCACACGCGCTCTGCCAAGAAAGGGTACCGGAATGCATCGCAGGCACTGGCCCTCAAGAACCTCACCATCAAAGACTTTGCGGACATCCAGGGAGCCACTGCCTTCGTGCAGGAATGGTGGGAGGAGAACAGCGAAGAGCATGGCACCAAAGAAGAATTCCCCATCAAGGAAGATGCCAAGGACAGGCCTCTGTGGAAGGAGTGGTACTTCGTCGAGCGCAACATGGACGATGACCAGCTAGTGACGAAGGACTCGCGCACCTTCAAGGGGACGTCCAACCTGAAGAACCTGAAGCAACTCGAAGCTGCAGGCATCAGGATGGCCGAGCTCCCGTCGCCCAGCGCTTCGGGGTCGGGTGGGGGCGGCGAGGTGAAGATCGAGAATCCGCACTGGCCAGAGATCGTGAGTAAGAAGGACGAGATCGCGCGCCGTCCTCGGCAGCCGCCCCCTGCCCTTCCATCTCTGGTGCTCTGCCAGACCCCTCCCAGAGGGGGGCCCTCTCCCCCGCCACGCCCCCGCCGCCTCTCCTGGAGGGAATGGCGATAGAAACTGGTTCGTATCCGTTCTGTCGTGCGTTGTTTGCGTTGAAAAGCATGTCGGCGCATTGCTTGTTTATGAGCCCTACCAAGGCAAATGCTGGTCGAGTATCAGAAGGAGCTGAAGTTCCTGAAGCACACGAAGAATCAGTTGCTCGCGAAGGCTGGGGATCAGGATCAGAAGGGCCGTCAGAGCTTCCAGAACTGGGCCGATGAGTGCAAGAAGTGCGTGGACAATGCGGACCAGCACGAGACGGAGATGGAGGTTCTGATTGCGAAAATTGAGGGCGCTGATTCTGTCGGCAAGGACACGGACATGTACGATAAGCTGAAGAATGAGGTCCAGGCCGCCTACAACACACACGAGCACATGTTCGAGGGCATTCAGCTCTCGGTCAAGCGCTTCAAGAAGTTCCTCAATTGAGCTGCGGCCCTACATCTACATATCAGTATTTACATGCATATATGCAGTAGGGTTTGAGATGCTCTGCCTCGCCCGACGACACGCATGCAGCGCTGCCTCTCCGACGCCCATGGGAAAACGAGAACTTGCCGCTTCCTCTGCCAGGGGCGCCCCTTCGTGAGGGGCCGTGTGTTTCTGGGTTTGCCAGTGAAGAAGCCCCCCTCATCGCAGGGGCGAATGGGGGGAAGGGGGGCGGGGGGGAGGGGGGCTTGGCATCATCGGCAGTGACTGCATTGAGAGGGACTAGCAGGAGGGGAGGGGCATGAAAGGGATTGAAGGAGGGCGCGGAGGAGGGGCGCGGGAAAGGGCAAGGGCTCCTTGCCTCAGCCGCGCATGTCCGTAGCCACTGCAGTGGCTCAAGGCCGCCGCGCTCGCGCCTGTCTCCCGCGGGCCCCGCGGGATGCTTTCCAGACGGCGGTTGCCTTATGACAGGTTGGGCTTGCCGCCGGAGAGGCGGCTGAGAGCGAACGTGCAGGACCTGATAAGCAGCAACGTGGTCAGCGGGCAGCGCGGCGCTCAGCTGATCAATGACTGCGTCTCTGCATCTGCGACAGGTCTCTCCGACCTGCAGACTACGGAGTCAACGTCGGGCATGAAAAACGCTGCCAGGAAGTTCAGGCGGGATTTCTTCAGGAAAGGGTGGCCTCCGCTCTATCACTGCCAGGTGAGGGGCTGGGGCCCCAAGTCTGAAACAGAACAACTGATGGACTTAGCGATGATGCTTCCTCACGAAATACTTCATCAACTTCATCATTTTGGCGAGCGGAGCGCGCTACTGCAGACGTCGAGTCTCGACGGCGTGTCTCTGCGCCACGTGCAAAGAGCAAGGGCGGAGAGTGGCCGCAACGACCTGGTGGCCCTGGGCGTGTGGCAGGACGGGGCCCCTTGCTTCTGGGACCGATCGATGAGCGCAGAGATCATCAGCCTCATGTTGCCAGGGGCTGCGGGGCGCTGGAAAAACCTGCGGGCCCCAATCACAGCGTTCCTCAGAGAGCACGTGGGCCCCAACACATTTGATGATGTTTTTGCAGTGGCGCAGTGGAGCTTTGTTCACTTGGCTGCGAAGCGCTGGCCGACGGCACGGCGCGACGGCTCTCCCTTCGGCGCGCAGGACGCATGGAGGAAGCGCCGACAAGTGGCCGATGCAACCCTACCAATTGGCGGAGTGGTTTGCCAGATCAAAGGGGACTGGAAGATGATGAAGGAGGTGCTCAAGCTACCTGGCTGGCAAGATGACGAAGTATGCTTCCTGTGCAACGTCAAGAAGGACGAGGCCCTGGGAGCGCAACACATCAGGGGAGGATGGAAATCCCCTCTGGGAGTGGGTGCGTCGTCGTCGTTTTGCGGCCCCTTCCAGGGGGGGTGGAGGAGGAGGAGGGGGAGGGGTGGAGGAGGAGGAGGAGGAGGAGGAGGAGGAGGAGTGTTTTTGGCTACTCCCCGCAGGTGAAATCGCAGACTGGGAGAGACGCGCCGTGGAGAACGCACCGACGCACATGGCCAGAAGTCCTTGCGAAGATTATCGCTTCAGGCGAGCAGGTGCGCCCTCTCTTCCAAGTGCCGTATGCGAACGAAAAGTTGCTGAAGCTAGATTGGTTACGCGTTGTTGATCTTGGAGTAGCGGCTGACTTCATAGGGGGCTTGATATGGCATCTTGCAACGCACAAAAAGGTGGCTGGAACTACCCAGAAAGGCCGCGTCTCCACACTGCATGGTCATTTGATGGCGTTCTACGACAGGCAGCCGCCAGGTGAGAAGACCAGCCGCCTATCGAGACTGACGCGGGGCGCTGTGAAAGGAAACCAAGCAAAGACGGCTAAGATGAGGTGCGGCGCGGGGATGCTCAGGCACATGGTTCCATGGGCATTGGTGATGGCGGTGGCTTTCCTTGATAGGAGGAATGGCGTCGACGAGCGGGCAGCTGTAGAATCGTCCATTCACGCAGGGATGAAAAGCTTATCTCGGTGTTACGAGGCACTCTCTGACAATCGCCCATTTGCTGTGGACATTCTTAGAGAGCATTCAAGTAAGTTTGCCACGCAGACGGCCGCTTTGCAAGACGCGCTTCCTGCCCATTTTAAAGTGAAGCCTAAAATGCACATGTTTTTGGAGCTGTGCATGGGCGGCGGTGAACCAGCGAAGCACTGGAACTATAGGGATGAGGATTTCGGTGGATCTGTAGCTGCATTTGGCCGAAGGAGGGGCCAAAGGAGGTCCATGAGAGCGTTTTCGGTGGCATGCATCTCTAAGTTCTGCGGCCAGCCGATTGTGCGCATGCTTTGAAAAGAACGCTTCTGTGTGTATCGTTGTCATTCATTGCTGTCGGCTCAAATATATGTTGGACCCCTCCCAGTGGGGTGAGCGCGAGCATGGGTGCTGAAGCCCCGTTTGCCCCAAAACGGCGGGTCAAACTATTTTCGGCGCGCCCGAAGTATAGATCGACCCGCAGAAAAGTATGACCCCCGCATTATAGTTCGACCCCGCACTATAGATCGACCTTGGAGTCTCAAGGTCCGGGTCCAGGCCGGGCCCGGGTTTGGGCCGGGTCCGGGCCGGGCCGGGTCCGGGTCCGGGCCAGGTCCGGGCCGGGTCCGGGCCGGGTCGGGGCCGGGCCCGGGTCTGGGCCGGGTCTGGGCCGGGTCCGCGCCGGGCCCGGGCCGGGTCCAGGCCGGGTCCAGGCCGGGTCCGGGCCCGGGCCGGGCCCGGGCCGAGTCCGGGCCGGGTCCGGGCCGGGTCCGGGCCGGGTCCGGGCCGGGTCTGGGTCTGGGCCGGTTCCGGCTTGGCTCCGGGCCGGGCCCAGGTCCGGGCCGAGCCTGGGCGCTGGGTCCGGGCCGGGTCTGGGCCGCCATGACGTCGCTCAGAAGCCCCCAGAAATTGAAGACACCCGAACCAGCATCCAACGAGCTTTTGACCGGCATTCTAAACATGTTGGCGGGATGGGCCGAAGACCACTGGATCCGCCGCCCCTTGTTGATTTACCACAGCGGTGCTTGCATAAACCGGATGATAATTCATGATTTTGGCCTCTCCCAGATGCTCCGATCCCCAAAAATATGGGGCGCAGATAGCAAGAATGGGGAGCGACCCAAATTCCGGCGCCAACAACAAAAATGGGGCTCCGAAGAGCTGATTCCACCATGAAATCGCTACCCATTTTTGGTTCCATCGCGCCCCATTTTTTCATTGATGATGCTACCCATTTTTGAAAATTCCAGATAAAAGCCAGACGCTTGAAATCTGGAATTTGTCTGTCGTTTGTCTATCGTTTGTCTGTCGTTTGTCTGTCGTTTGTCTGGAATTTTGGGCCATGAAAATACGAAGGCGACGAACGATAAGAGGCATTACGAGAGACCGAGATGAAAGAAGAAGTTGTAAGGGAGGAGGATGATCAAGGATGACAGATAATTGATATCTCTAGAGGGGGGTATCGTCGCAGTGGCAAGTGCGACTGTGGCCTGTGCCTCTGGATCCCTCAGTGGAGCTCACTGCGGGGCCACGAACCATGTGCGGGTTGTGCCGAAATGGGTGGCGTTGACGTGTTTCGTTTGGGTTTAGTGCGTTCCACCTCCTCATTTCCTCCTGTAGGGTCTATGGTGTAACGCCTCTTCTTGCACCTCCTGCACTTACCTTTACTTCCTGTCCAACTATCCTCTCCAATCCGTCGCCCTTTTCGACATATCTTCCTCAAACCGCTCTCAGCATGGCGCTCGCGGTGGGCCCTAGCCCACGTTGTATGTGCCTGTTGTTCGCGTGGGCCCCAGCCCACCGCCCCCCCATGGGCTCAACGCGCCATGGCGCGTGGCCGAGATCGGCGAGGTAGGGCGGGGGCTGCCGCTCAGGAGGAGCAGACGGGAGCAAGACCGCGGCTGGGTCGAGGCGTCCATGGAGCGGGCAACGCCCGCTCCGTGGCCAGGCTGCCTAGACGTCATCGTCGTGGAAGGCCAGGGGCCCTGGCCAAAAATTTAGAGTTTCGACGCTGGCTGGGCGCTGGCCAGCCAGCCTTTACGGTCAGGCGGGTGTACAACCCGATGCTCCACATCGATCGGCGAGCATGTGCCAATCCATGTACTTGGAGTGGGTCACCGACGGCGAACCTCACGTTCTCAAGTACAAGCGGGTCCTGGAACTTCCGTTCCGTTGTTACTGGGTCCGCGCGTGAAGTTGGCTTGGGAACTAAAAAACTCCTTCTCCTTAGCCTCCTCACTACCCTACTTTTCTTTTATATTATGTAGCGTCCTTGCCTTCCTCATCCTCTTTCTCATTATCTATATCCCCCTCGCCCGCATGCCACTGCCAATGTCATGGATCGGAAACGCCTGTTATTCAAAATGGAAGTCTCGCCTAGGCACCGCGCACATTCGTTGTTGAACGTTTTGCAACCGTTTCGAAGATCGGGGTGCCTGTTACTCAAAATGAAGCTCTCGCCCCAGCGCCGCGCCAACCGCGGTTGGTCCTTCCCCGCCGTGGACCCTTTCCGTGTGAGCCTTTGGTGCTCGAGGCAGTCCCATTTTGGGGTCGCGCTCCCGCGCGCGCAGCAGTTGCTGCCATGCCTGTGGTGTCTGTGCCCGTCCGCGTGGCGACGCCCGACGTTGATCCATTGGAGCTGGGTAGGAAGTTCAAGGCTCACGTCGCGCAGTACGGGTGCAAGAAGGCGTTCGCCTTGCACTCGTACAACTATTTGACGAAGCCCCGCGCGGTGTGCGCGCGGTCGCTCCACAACATGTTCCCGCTGGTTGCCGATCCAACCAACACGTAATTTAACATTAGCTCACCTCCTTTCTTCCCCCCCCCCCCCCCCCCCCCGAGGGGGATGGTTGGGCCCCTCCCCGTTGGGTCCGTTGCCCCAGATTGACCTGCTGTTGCGCAACGTGCCAGCCGCCGAGTGCAAGTGGTCCAACTTGCGCGGGGCCTGCCTGGTGGTTATCGATAAGTGCCCTGGCAATACCTGAGGACGATGAGGACAATGAGGAGGGGCAGGAGGAGGATGAGGAAGAAGGGGACGACGACCATGGTGGTTCTGTCGCGACGACGGCAAGGGTCGGGCGTAGACGCGGAACCGACGACGGCGTGACAGGGGCGCAACCCAGGAGGGGGAGGAGGGGGTGGAGCAATAATAGGGAACCCTGCGACGAGGAAGACGAAGAGGAGGAGGAGGAGGAGGAGGAGGAGTAGGATCGATGAGGGGGAGGCTATAGGGGTAGGAAGGGTCACAGGCGGAGGACGGGGGACGGCGTCAGCGTGTTCGTCCGTCCGCCTATCCGTCTGGCAGCCTCCTCCTCCTCCTCCTCCTTCTCCTCCCCCTCCTCCTCATCCTTCTCCTCCTTCTCCTTATCATCACCCTTTCCCCTCCCCCTCCTCCTCCCCCTCATCCTTTTTTTCACCTCTCCTCCCCGCCCTCTGTGCCTCCGCGTGGTTCGCGTTGCCTTGATGCCGCCGCCCGCGCCCCTCCACCTCGACCTCCATCGACCCCAGGTATCCCAAGTGCTGCAAGGAGGACCCGCGCCAGCCCTCCTTGACCCGCGCGGGGTCGCTGGCCGAGAAGCTCGGCGTCGTCCTCAAACACTTGAGGGGGCTGCGGGACTCGAGCATCAGGCTCAGACAGGCTCGAGGAGGAGGAGGGAGGTGGGAGGGGGAGTAGGAGGAGGATGGTGATGATGATGATGATGATGATGAGGAGGAGGAGGCAAGGGGAAGGAGGGAGCCCCGCCGCCCGTCAGCCCGCTCTCCTCCTCCTCCCCCTCCTCCTTCTCCTCCACCTCATCCTCCTCCACTCGCCCTCCACCCTCCTCCTCCGCCCTCCTCCTCCACCCCCCTCCTCCTCCTCCTCCCTCCTCCTTCCCCCTTCCCTTCCTCCTCCTCCTCCTCCTCCTCCTCCTCATCCTCCTCCTCCTCCTCTTCCTCCCCCTCCCCCTTCCTCCCTCTCACTCCGCGACGCCATCCAATGATTTCTCGAGGCGGTGTCCGAGTGCTCGGCGGCCGAGGTCGACTCCATCAACCACTACCTGCACTTAATGGGGCGCCCCAGCGTCGTCGTGGAGGCGGCGCTGGGCTCTGGGGGGGGATGAGCGAAGGTGGTTCGGAGGAAGGTGAGGGGGAAGCAGAGGGGGAGGAGGAGGAGGAGGATTGGGGAGGGGGGATGCTGATGAGGAGGAGGAGGAATATTGAGGGTGGAGGGGGAACAGAGGTTGAGGACGGGCAGAAAAGAGGACGGTGAGAACGGCGGTGCTCAGGAAGCTGAGGATGGAGAGGGTGAGGCGGTAATGAGGAGGCGGTGGAGATGATGGCGAGGATGTGGGGCGCCTCCCCCGACCGCCGTTCCTTCCGTCGCTGACGCCGTTGCCCCGCCCAGGCGGACGGCGGCGACACGGACAGCGACGGCTCCAACGACCACGACCTTGACCACGGTCGCCAGGACCATTGGTTTGGAGGAGGTGGGTTCAGGATACGGAGGGAGAGGCGGAGGAGCAGGGAGGAGGAGCATGAGGAGGATGAGGGAGGGGAGGAAGGAGAGTAGGAGGGTGGGATGAGGAAGAAGAGGATGGGGAGGATGAGGAGGATGAGGAGCAAGTAAACGTTTGCCAAACGCCAGATAAACGACAGGTAAACGTTTGCAACATTCCAGACGTACGTCTGACAAACGCCAGATACACGACAGGTAATCATGTGCACAATTCCAGACAAACGTCTGGCAAACGCCAGATAAACGCCAAGTGAACGCTATACAAGTCCCAGGTAAACGCCAGGTAGCTTACCTGGGACTTGTATAGCGTTCACTTGGCGTGTATCTGGCGTTTGACAGGCGTGTGCCTGGAATTGTGCAGGTGTACCTGTCGTTTGTCTGGCGTTTGTCTGACGTGCGTCTGGAATGTTGCAAGCGTTTACCTGTCGTTTATCTGGCGTTTGGCAAACGTTTTCCTGCTCCTCATCCTCCTCATCGTCCTCATCATCCTCGTCCTCTTCTTCCTCATCCCACCCTCCTCATTTCCCGCCTCCCCTCCCTCCCCCCCTCCTTCCCCTCCCCCTCTGCCCCCCTGCACCCCCCAAGGGGCGATTGCCAGGAATGTGTCTTAACTGCCGCTTGTATCCCGAGAGGACGGTGACAGTGACGGATCTGACTTCCCGCCCCTCGGCGACGTCCACGCCGCGCCCAGCAAGCACACCGTGCCCAGCAAGCACACCGTGCCCAGCAAGCACACCCCGCCCAGCAAGCACACCCCGCCCAGCAAGCACACCCCGCCCAGCAAGCACACCGTGCCCAGCGAGCCCGACAAGGACGTGCCCGACGAGGACGCGCGCCTCAACGAGCCCGACGAGTCCGAGCCCGACGAGGGCGAGCCCGACGAGGACGCGCCCGAGCCCGACGAGGACAAGCCCGATCCCGAAGAGGACGAGCGCCTCCAGGCTCGCCCGCCGCCGCCTCGATGTTCGCCCCTGCCCCTTCACTGGCAGGAGGGGGAGGAGAAGGAGGAGGATGAGGAGGAGGAGGAGGAGGCGGAGGAGGGGAAGGAGCAAGGATGAGGAGGAGGAGGAGGAGGAGGCGAAGGAGGAGGGCAAAAGGAAGAGGTGGTAGCCCATCCAGTCCCGCCTGTTGCCGCCCCCACCCGTCCTCCCGCCCATTGCCATTCTCCTCGAGCTTCTCCTCCGCAGCCCCGTCATCGCCTCCTCCTCCGCATCCTCCTCCTCCTCCTCCTCCTCCTCCTCCTCCTCTGCATCCTCCTTATCCTCCTCTGCCTCCTCCTCCTCCTCATCCTCCTCGTCCTCATCCCCCGCGTCCCTCCTGATCCTTCCCGTTGTCCCCACCCCCTCCGCCTCCGCGCATTGCGCTCGGTTATCTGGGAGGGCGATGTCATCCACATGGCATCACATGCAGCGCCTGAGAACAGGCGCGATGGTAATCGTGCCTCGCAGCCTCGGGGGTCAGTTGTGGTGCATGAGGGTTGCGCATGTGGTTGGTCTTAGGTGGGCCTTCTCACCCTCCCCAGGGGCCTTGCCCGCTATCTGATGTTACTAGCCATCCGTAGCCGTTTGGGCTCCAGGCTTGCAGGTCGAGCCTGCAAGGGTTTCAGGCATATCGCACCCGCCCGCCGTTCGCCGAGTGCACCGATGGCGACGATGGCTCCCGACGATTGCAACGGTGCGCCGCTGGAGACCATGGATCCCGACGATTGCAACGACTGCTGCACCGAGCATGGCTTCTGCCCGTATCGCTTCCAGAAGCTCCAGAGCCCGCACAATGTATTGCTCTGGGCTTGCGTGCTCAACGTCCTGCCCGTCCTGAACCTGTTCGCGCCAGACCATCGCGACCTCGTCGTGTTGGACGCCAGCCGTGATGCTGGCGACATCGGGCGGTCGGCGTCTGCTTCAGGTGCTGGGCCATTCATGACCGTGGACCCAGGCGACGGCGTGTATTTCAACATTCGCCGCTTGCTTGGCTACGAGAACATCGTTCGCTTGTGCATGCGGGTGCGCCCAGGCGGCACGGCCTGGGTATATCCCGACGTGCGGACGTGGCTGCCCCGAGATCGTCTTCGTTTCCCCTCTTCTCCAGAAGGCGCCAGTTTCCAGGTCAAGGAAGCCGATCGGGAGGTGACCATGTGGTGCACGCTGTCGGTGCTCATGTGGCTCCGCAAGGTGGGGGGTGACAGTTTCCGCCTCGTCCTCATCGACCCTACTCCTCATCCTCCTCCTCCTCCCCCTCCTCTTCCCCCTCCCCATCCTCTTTCTCCTCCGCCTCCTCCTCCTCATCCACCTCCTTCTCATCCACCCCCCCCATCCGTGTCCTCGGATCCTCCTCCTTCTCCTGAGAGGGGAGGAGGAGTAGGAGAAGCAGTAGGAGGAGGGGGAGGAGGAGGAGGAGGGGGAGGAGGAGGAGGAGGAAAAGGAGAGGAGGAGGGGGAGGAGGAGGGGGGGGAGGAGGAGGAGGAGGAGGAGGAGGAGGAGGAGGAGGAGGAGGAGGAGGAGGAGGAGGATGAGCCCCCTCCCCCACTTCAAAACGATCACGCGTTGCCGCGTGGTTGTTTCGAAGGTGAACGTCGTGTGGCAGCACCCCCCTTCGAGCATGATCTGGGAGTCCCCAATTGTCGCCAAGCTCCTTTCCGTTGCACTCTCGTTCCGCACCAAGACTTGGATCCAGAACCCGAGGACGAGCAGTGTGGAGCAGGTCGTCATTATGCATGGCGACGCTCAATTTCGCGAGCTTGAAGGGGTCCAGCGGGGAAGGGAACGCCGATCTGCTTTTGTTCGCTTAGGGTGGGGTGGGGGTGGGGGTGACGGGGGCGCACTTGGCGTTCACCTGCCAGGGGGCCGCGCGCCCGTCGCCGCCACCCCCGCCATCGCAAACAGAAGCGCAGCGGTTTGTCTTCCCCACCGAGGCTAAAAAGGGCCCATGGATATTATCAGAGTTTTTCGAGCTCATTGGCGAGATGATCAAGGGCCTCCTGAGGTCACATTCCCATCAGAAATCAATGTATGCGTTCATGAAGTTCACTAGTTCGAGCAGCGCGACGGTCGAGGAAGTGGTGAGCGATTCATCCGACTCCCGCGGCAGCCCCCCCAGCAAGCGGCGCCGCCTTCGATCCAAGACGTCGCCTGCACTTGCATCACCAGCATCAGCAGCGCATTCACCGCAAGTGGTGGCATCGCCAGCACATACAGCATCGCAAGCAGCGGCGTCGCCAGTCCCGACTCAGGCAGCAGCGACCCCGCCATCCCCGACTTCGCCAACGGCGGCCTCGCCAACCCCAGCAGCTGCCCCACCATCCCAGACGGCAGCGCCCGTGACCCCGCCATCGCCAACGACGACTGTTCCAGGGGACACCCTCGCGGACACCAGCATCGCGCATGCGTCGGCTTCGTCGTCATCGATGATCGTTGGGGACATGTCTTCGTTGGAGCGTCTTCGCATGCAGACGCCGACCCAGCCCGCAGACCTGCCAGACGACACCCTCGTTGCGATGGCTGAGTGGCTGAAGCGCAGCTGATCATGTGAGCTCGGCGGCGGCGGTGATGAGCGGCAGATGGTGCAAGCTCGGCGACAGCAATGCTTACATATGTACGCATTCATTGGAATGCTCTAGGGTTTGGGTTATGTGAGATGCGCTGGTTTCAGCATCCCAGAACAGAACAATCACGCAGCGATTGCACGTGGAAATTGGTGTATCGTCGTCGGCATCCAGGGAAGGAGGAGATGAGGTGTCGGAGGGAGGGGCTACCAATAGCTGCACGTCCGCACGTTACTGCCAACGCACGCTCATCAATGCAAGCATGGATGCACGCACGTCTGCAATCAAAGCAATGCAATTCACGATCCCCGCCCGATTTGGCATATGCATCGCCCGTGCAATGTTTGCATTATAAGAGACCCACGGCATCAGCACGCACTGCACCCCCTTCCCCCGCTCACCATTTCGCCCCCGTGCCCCCTCCAAGCATTGAGAGCAATCATGCATGGTGTGCATCGGACGTGGAGGCCCCCCCCCCCGCTCATAATTTCGCCCTCCTTGCAGCATCCAAGCGCTGCGAGCAAGGAAGCAGGGAGGCGCGTCGGACGAGGGGGAAGGAGTTGGATGAGGGGGTGGGGGACTGGTTGGAGGATGGAGCAGTGCAGCGATGAGGAAGGACGACGGGCAAGGAGGATGGAGGGGGGAGCAATGATGTATTAGAGGAGGTTTTGCGAGGATAAGGAGGAAGATACTAATCAGGAGGAGTAGGGACAGCGCGTTGGTTTAGACCCTGCCGCCCGCGCGAGGCCTTGGGCGAGTGGCTGGTCTCCCAGAGGGTGATCCACGAGAAGGTCGAGGCCAGCCCAGCGGCCCGCCCTGTGACGACCCCCCGTGCTCACTACAAGACGGGCCCCAAGATCGCCTCCGAGGATGAGCTGTTTCAGATGGCCGAAGGGTTTCCCGCGGTGCCGACGTCCAAGCAGAAATTGAAGGCTCGCTGTTACTTTTAAAATTGCATGGCTCCACGTATGCATGCCGCTGGGTGCCCATCGTGGTCGATGTTTGCCGTTCTGGCTTGGCTCGCGAAACGTGCCGAGCACGACAAAACAGTGGATCAGGGAATGTAGGTGTGCACCAAATGCGCATGCATACGTGGTGGTGTTAGTGTTGTCAGGGTTTGGTGTGTCACATGTGTTTTCGATCGGAACCAATGATCCCGTGGGAATGTACTAATGCAAAGCTTACGGGGTGATGTCCTGGGGATTCAGGAACGACATCCGACATTGCGTCACATCCCCCCCCCCCAAAAAAAAAGAAAGAAAAAATCACCAAACGCAGCCATGCACGTGTTTGGCGATTTGCGCGCGTTCAAGCACTCACGGTTCGCTAGGCCGAAATCAGGGAGGCCCTGTCCAAGGGCAAGGGTGAAGACATCGTTGTGCCCACTAAGACCCCGCCGAAGAAGACCACGTCGCAGGCCTCCAAGGTTCTCAAGACACCGCCCAAGACAGCGCCCAAGGCCTCGTCCAAGACCTCGCCCAAGACATCGTATGCTAGTAAATCTGGGACGACAGGCACGGTCGATCTCCCCCGTCGCGCCACTCACCCGTTGTACGGGGAGTTGTGGGCCATCTACGCTACCGAGAAATCATATTGCTTGTACAAGCCAGACGATTCCCTGCCCAAGAAGACGCTTCTGATTGAGGTCAATGGTAAGAATTACAAGTTCCACCATCGCACGCTTCGGGACGTCATGCTCAAGTCTTGCCAGAAGGGCTGGACCAAAGCTGCCACCGTTGCATACCGCAACTCGCTCTCGAAGTAGGGTGTCGGTCTGCAGCGTGACAATATCAGCGCGTGCAAGTAGGCGTGCAAACATGCATGCAGTGAGTCGTGTTGGTGCTTGAATTTTAAGAGGCGACACTGCAGACAGGGTGTTGCAGTGAAGGGAGCCTCTTCCCCTACCATTGCAGATGTTTGGGTTATGTGAGATGTGCACGTTTGATGCCCTGAGGTGTTCTCTAGCGTTGAGAAATGAATTCCGACAGCCAACCAGTGTGAGACGTCGGTTTTGACATCGCAAGGGGCGCTGTTCGTGGGTCTGTCTACACGCGCTGGACTATCGTCCATCTCACTATATCCTCTGACCCCCTTCCATTCCCTGCTCACCATCTCTGACCCCCTTCGCTCCACCCCCTGACCCGTTCACTCCGCCAATTCGCCTAGCTCGCCCTCTCGCCCCGCTCAATCCCTTCCTCATTGGGGGTAGGGATGATGTGGATGGGGGGGATGCTGGAGGAGGATGGCGTTGGATGGAGGAGGAGCATGATGAAGGGCGGTGGTGCAAGGCGGACAGGAGGATCAACTGAGATATGGCATCGTGTGGCCCGATGAATGGGCGAAATGATCGGAACATTGGCCCCGCGTTGCCCGTTCTCGCAGTCTCTCACTCACGTTGCTCTCGTGAAGTACACGCGGCTTGCGCACCCCCGTTCCACCTCCTTCACCCGCTTGTTCGTTCGACCCACGCGCCGCGTTTCGAATCCAGATTGGTTCGTTGACGGCGTTTGTTTGCGGCAGGTTAGTTTTGCAGCGAGGTGACGTGAAGGCGTTGGTAACGTTTCAGAATGCAAGTGCTTGCAACGATGCGTATCAACACCTCTCAGAGCGTACGCGTTGCCGTGCCGAGATGTCAGTATGTTGCGACTCCCAGCACGATAAAGCTCCCAAGGATCAGATTGTTTCGGCCCCCAAAGGTCAGTTTGATGCGTCTCGTGATCGCAGGCAGTAAGTTTGATATCCCCAGATATCAGTTTGATGCAACGCGTGCCTACAGACAGTCCGTTCGATGATATCACCAGGTATCAGTTTGATGCGGACCGCGCTCACATACAGTCAGTTTGATGGGGCTCACTGAGATCAGTCTGACTAGCACCACGCCGCACGGGAGGGGCACGGGGAGAAGGAGGCGGAGGCGAAAGATGAGGAGGGAACAGAGGAGGGGATGGCGAGGAGGTGGAGGAGGTGAGGTTGAGCGGGGCCAGAAGTTGCAGGTTCAGTAGGAGGAGGGAGACAACGATGATCACAAACACAGACATCGAACTCTGAAGCGTTTGTTTTCAGTGATAGTTGCGTGCCCAGAAATCCAGCCCCAGGGTCCGCCACATGGTTTCCCGACGCCGCGTGCGCAGGTTTCGCGCCGCCAGTCGGGGCACGGCGCGCATTTTTTTGCAACGCAAACGGGCGTCGACACCATATCTGTACAAACGCCGGAAAAGCCAGATCTGGAATTTGTCTGTCGTTTGTCAATCGTTTGTCTGGAATTTGTTTGGAATTTGACGAAATCTGTCAAATGTCTGGCAAACGTCTGGAATTTCAAATTCCAGACAAATTCCAGACAAACGATTGACAAACGACAGACAAATTCCAGATGTCCGAATTCTGCGTGCACCCACGCTGCCACGTAACTGTCGCCACGTCATGCGAACGGCATCTCGGAATTGCACGCCGCTGCGCGCAGATCGCATCGGTTCTTGCACGCTGTTGCGCGCACGTGCACTCGGGCGCGCGCACAATTTCAATCGAACCCAGTACCATCCAGCCTCGATGATCAAATAATTGCATTGCTTGCGCTGCCGATTTGCAACGGATCTTGTCGCTGGGGTTGCGTCGGAATGCGATCCTGGCGGTTCAGAAACGATATGCGTTCAATGTTTACTGGATTTCGATGTCTGTGAGCTCCCATCCGCGTAGCCTTCGGTTCGAGCGTGTTGCACTCACGCTACACGAGGGCATACGTTTCAGCGCCTGCGGCGCTGATCTACAACCTGTGCACGATGGCCCCGAAGAAGATGAAGCCCAAGATCACCTTGAGGAAGCCGTCCAGTGCTTGGTCAGGGTCGACTGACATCGTGCCCTACAGTGAGAAGGGGACCGCATTTGCCCGCCTTGGGAAGGGATAGCCCACGCAAATCTAGTTGTCGACTGGTTATGTTTTGTGTTTGTGATGCGTGTAGTATGTTTATTGTACGTCTGTGAGTTGGTTTTGCAGGATCGGCATAGGCATTGTGGTATATGTCTGCTGATGACACTGGCCGAACTCTTCGACTCATGTGGCGCAATTTCATGGGTGTGTCAATTGCAGGCGACGGTTTGGCTCACTCCGATCGGCGAGGGATCGGGCGGGTTTCGAGTGGGTGTGAGGGAGGGCGTGCGAGGACTGCGCTCGCCAAGCTCCAGATGATGTGCAAGGGCAAGAGTTTCGAGCAGAAGAAAGCCATCTACATGACACCCCTTTTTTATCTCTCTGTTTTTGTTGTTGTGTGTGCGCGCGCCATGTGATGGTAAGTGTAGCGCAAGGACGTGCGCGATGGCTGCATGCACCGTGACGCGAGCCTGAGTGTTGGACAGTTTACGCGTCACTGCGTTTCGATCGCGTATGTGCAGTTGTGCGTGGTATTTCGGTGACGCTTTCTAGGCATCAGTGTTAGCACGACGGCAATGGCGGCGATAATGTAATCTTATTGTTGCTACATGGCGGTGGTCACGGTACACAGACGATAATGGCGTGAGGGGGACGAGGCATACGATGGTGAGAAGGACGAGGTCGAATAATAGGGGGGCAGGGGGACACGAAGGTAGGGATGATGAGAATGCTGAGGAGGATGGAGACGGAGGAGGAGGAGGAGGAGCAGGATCATTAGCAGCAGCAGCGGCAGCAGTAGAGTGTCAGTGGTTCAACAACAAATGCCCCAAGCAAGCACGGGGATGCGAGCGACCCGAATCAGTTGCGGTCCATATTCACCCACGATGAGATGACGAAGATGTATGGCACCTTCAACACAGCTCGCAAGAAGGATTCCAAGGCGCAGGAGGCGTTCGAGGCAGCCGAGAAGGGGGCCCCTGGCACGAAGCAGGCTTCGAAGCAGAAGTTGCTTGGGGCGTGGCTGAAGGAACCGCATACGTGTTGGTTCGCACCCCTACCCTGCATCCTCACGATCACGCACTGCGCGAGCGCGCGTACATGCGCAACGCCGTTGTGTGCATTTGCATTCGTGCGGTCGCACATATACACGGCTAGTCATGTGGGTGTTCGTGTGCGGAGTTACAATATTACGCACGCATGCATGAGCGTTGTATTCTAGTTATGTTTCTATGGTCATCGACGCCACGCCCTTAACAATATGGTTCTCGTTGTTCGTGATCTCACCGATCGCCGTCGTCTTCTGTGATGCCCTCGTACTCCTTTCCCTCATCCTCCTCCCCTCAACCACTCCTCCCCTCCTGCCCTTCCCCTCATCCTCCTCATCATCTCCTCATCCCTCCTCCTTCCCGTCGCCCCCCATCCTTCCCGTTGGTCTCGCCCTCGCTTTCTCTCTCAGAGAGGACCCAGAGCTGACGGACGTCTTCTGGGAGACGGCGACGTCCGTCGGGTACGTCGAGACGTGCAAGCAAGAGAACCGCTGGAAATCGAGGAAGCAGCTCGAGGATAAATACGGAGAGGAGGAGGCGGAGGAGCTCATCAGCCAGAAGCTGCTTGCGGTGAACACGCTGCTGTGGCGCCGTCGAAACGTCAACAGTGGCAGGGTCGTCGGGTTCGCCGATCGAAGTGTTTGCCAGTGTCTTCCTGTAGTCGGCAGAGACAGCAGCAGTGACGGCGGCGACGACGATGTCAAATGGAAGTATTGCGCTCTGTATTAAACTCGTATTCGTCGTCGTCGGTGCGTCGACAGTCGGTCGGCCAGGGTCTGACGTCGGTCGGCCAGCGGTCGGCGACGGTTCGACGGCGGTGGGTTGTTCGACAGACGATCGTTCGACAGACATCTAGCAACGCTAAAAACACGGCAACCAGTCGAGAAAGCACCCCAAGAACCCCAAGCGGAAGCAGTGGCTGGACACCGAGGACATCGCCGAGAAGGAGATCGCGAGGAAGAAGCATCACACCGCCATCGGCCGCACGAAGGTGACTGACGAGGACTTCAAGATGCTCGGAGACTCCATCGGCAAAGCCAGGTTCTGTTCGGATGCCCGTGCAGGACTTGATTTATTTTTCGCAATGTAACGTCGGCGAAACGTCAGATCCTCTTGTGGTGATCCTCCCTCCCTCGCCCCCCTCCTCATTCCTCAGACCCTCCAAGACCCCATCCTTGTCGCCCCCCTCGGCCATCCCATCATCCCCTCCAGTCTCCCGAGTGTCCAGCTCAACCGTATCAACATCCGCCGACTCCTCACCCCCCCATCCACCTCTATATGTACTGTTTATCTTTTCATGCCGATTGGCCCCATGGTGCCAGCCCACGCCCGCGTCGTTGCGCAGTTGGCCCTCAGTGACTTGCAGGGAACGTTCGCCCCTTTACCCCCCCCCCCCCCCCCGTCGCGCAACATCGTTGACCTTCTGGAGACAGATGTGAACTGTAATTGCGCGCACACCTCGCATCCACCATCCGATATTCGAGCTCCCCGCCCCTGTGATGCCCCAGGTTCGATTGTTGCACGGGGTTACATGTCCCCCCCGAGCGACTTTGCATTTCACAGAAATTTGCCCCGAGCTGACATGGGCAACATGGGGATGGCTGATTCGGAGGACGACGCGTCCGACGCGGAGCCGCTGGTCACGAAGAAGGTCGTGGCGCGCCGCAGCCGCCCCGAGCAGAAGAACACGCATCATGCCAAGGCCAATAGCATGGGTCGAGAGATGAGAGGATGATCGACCCAACGGCAGGAGCAATAATAGAAACGGGCATGGTGAGGTTAGGAGGAGAGGTGGCAGAGGATAGGAGGTGGTCGGGCTCTTGGGAGGTAGGGGAGACGTCGATCAAGGTGAGATCTTTGGAACGGAGTCGGATGGGAATTCTGCCCGAAAGCGACCGAACGCACAGTTTCGAACCGAAGCGAACCGAGCCGAGCAGAGCCATCTTCCTATCGTCGCCCGAGCAAGGCAGTGCCGACGCCCGACGACGGTGCGAAGACGTCGAAGAAGATGATTGCCAAGACGAGGATGGTCATCGACTGGGACCCCAAGGCCTGCGAGGACGCGTCGGCGGACGCGGAGCAGTTTCTCGATGCGTTCGAGGCAGCACCTTGCGTGTGCAACCTCGTCGTTTCCACCGCCGTACCCACCGTGCCCCCGACCCCCCCCCCCCCGAAGAAGTCGTTGATGGACAAGCCCAGTGTTACTTCTTACTATCTTGGAACAAATTCCCCTGGCAGCCCTCGAGCAAACGATGTTCAACATGCCTCTTGCTGCCCCCCTCCCGTCTCACCCCCCATCCCCTGCCACCCGCACGCGTCCTCGGGTTATCCAGTCTCCTCTCCTTGTCTGAAGCGGAGGGGGATAAGGAGGGAATGCTTAGGATGCACATGGCTGTGCCATCGCATGAAACGGCGCAAACTGATCCACCCTCCTCCCCTGACCGACCCCACACACACACACACGCACACACACGCACACACACACACACACACACACACACACACGCACACACACACGCACGCACGCACGCACGCACATGCACACACACACACACACACGCACACACACACACACACACACACACACACGCACACACACGCACACACACACACACACCTCCACCACGCGCCCAGGGGGTCGTGCCGCTGCTCGTGAAGGTCCTCAAGGCGAACTCGGGGGGCAAGGCCATGAAGGCCGAGGTGGCGAAGGCGAAGCAGGCCAGTGGTTTCGGCGTCGCTGCGCCGTCGTCGTCGCGACCTTCTCCTCCTCACGTTCTCATGGCGTCAATCCTGGCCATGACCCCACCGCGCATTCTCCATATCCCCCCCCTCGCTCCCTCGCCCGCCCCTTACCATCGCCCATTGCTAAAACCCGCACAACACTAAATGACGCCCCACTTTGTGCAACACGGCCCAGGGGGGTCGGGGGGTCCAACTCCTGAATGCGCTTCAGTTTTTGGTCAGGGGGAGGGTTTGCCCAGGGGGCCCATCTCGTGGCCAAGTCTTTCTCGTGAATGCCCATCCCCTCGGTTCCTCGTCCCATCCCCCTCCCCCCACATCTTCAACTAATCTCTCCTCCTCCTCCACTGCGTCCTCCTCCTCCTCCGCCGCGTTCTCCTCCTCTGCCACCGTTTTCTGTGCAGCCTATTTGGCTGGTACATGCAGTGGGTGGGGGTGCTGGTCTGGTTTGGGAGATCCGATGATGTCGAATGGTATGGGTTCTCTGCCTGTAAGGTTGGCTAGGGCGCCAATTGGGCGCGCACATTTCGTTCTGGGTGCCGCCCATGCGTGCGCGTGCAGCACGCTATGCGCATGGTGACTAAGTGTTACTGTACCTTTCCCACTCAATGTGTAAAACTGTCTCCGACCGAGGCGCTCGACCAGTGCCGCAACATCGTGAACAAGCTCAGCGATGTCACCATGAATAGCAGCGCTGCGTTCAAGCCGACGCTCAAGCTCTTGCAGGAGGCGCAGAAGGCCATGAAGATGGTCAAGGCGATGCCGCTAGCTGTGGCTGGCGCCTTCTGATTGCCCTGCCAGTTTCGCCGTATGTTTTATGCGCCGCTCAGTTCGGGCGTGGAGCTCGCGTCGCACGCTCCCTGGCGCAGCCCGCTGCGTCGGCCCACAGCTGTCGGGGGTCTTGGGACGAACGCCGAAACAGATCAGCAAACAAACAGTTCGGAACATCGAAACGTTCGTCGGTACACACTACTCGTAAATGATTGCGTCAGTTCGCCCCGTCTCATTCCTGCGGCCCTTGATATAATATCGTGCCAACCTCACTCCTATGCCGAATCACTACGTTTCGCCTTATGATGCGAATATGTAGGTCCCGCTCACGCGTGACATTCAAACGCTGGCCGTCCAGGAATGAACGGATTGGATATGTGGCCCGAAGCTGTTGCTTGCCCAAGTATGTTGCGGCGAGCTGCCAAGCGGCGCCTCGATCCGCCTGACCATGGCACCGCGTCGTCCGAGTCGGGCCTTGGCACGGATTGCAGTGGCGATTCCGATGATGGTCGTGAAGCGCACGAGCGCACCACGACGTCTTCTCTTTCCTCGCTCCTGCTGAAAGACTGGGCGTGGGGTCGACTCTTCGGTACAGAAGTACATCGGTACTGTTTGGCAGCATACCGTGATGGGATGACACACGTTACAGAAATATCGGAAATTGCTGCAATGGGTTCATGGGGGGAGCGGCCTCAGAATATCCATAGAGATTTGACTCGTAAGTTTTTGAAGGACCTCTCGCTTCCGAATCCACAGGTATTCACAGTCCACTGTTTGGACCCAGACAGTCTGAAGGTTCGAACACATGATTGTCATTGCATGATGCCCCACGACATCTTCTCCAGCTTATTCAAGCACCACAGGCTTGTATTTGACGAGGTGTTCGGTATCGAGCGCCTCGGCGAGTTTTGGGAGGGCGCGTCCAGGCCTCTTCGGGCGAACATGCATGGCGTTCGCCCCAGCCACGTCTAGTTTTGCCTCCTCCTCCCTCCTCTTCCCCCCTCTTCCTCCTTCCTTCCTTGCCCTCCACCTCCTAACCCCCTTCCCGCCCCCCCTCCTTCTCCTCATCCTCCTCCTCCCCCCCTCTTCCTCCTCCTCGTCCTCCGCCCCCTCCCGTCAAATTTCCCCTCTGCCACCGCCACCCACGCGAGAAGTTTGAACTGGCCAGGGGAACGCGTGATGGGGCACCCCTGAAAACAATGGCACGCGATTGTGATGTTTCAAACGTTAGACACACAATGCATTGTGACGAACCGAATTGCCAGGCAAACGTTTTCAAAACCAGCGGCAACGCATTCCCCGCACGTGCCAAACACCAAAAGCACAATTGCAATGGTTTTTGAACTACATATAACAAGCGTTGGCATGGTCTCTTATTCCAAACGCAAGGCAAACGTTTGACTGGAGTTGTTTCCAAACGTCAGACGGACCTTTTGTCTGTGTTTTCAAACGCCAGACAAACGTATGTCTGTATTGTTTCAACGACCATACAAACGTGTGTTTGGAAGGCCCCAAACGCCATGCAAACGTTTGCCTGGAAATTCCCAAACGCCATACACACGTGTGTCTGGATGTTTTCAAACGACAGGCAAACGTTTGCCTGTATTGGTTCAATCGCCATACAAACGTTTGTCTGGATTTTTCAAACGCCAGACAAGCGTTTGTCTGGAAGTTTTCAAACGCCAGACAAACGTTTGTCTGTTTTTTTTCAAACGCCAGACAAACGTTTGTCTGGAATGTTTCAAACGCCAGACAAACGTTTGTCTGGAATGTTTCAAACGCCAGACAAACGTTCGTCTGGAATTTTTCAAACGCCAGACAAACGTTTGTCTGGAATTTTTCAAACGCCAGACAAACGTTTGTCTGGAATTTTTCAAACGCCAGACAAACGTTTGTCTGGAGTTTTTCAAACGACAGACAAACGTTTGTCTGGAATGTTTCAAACGCCAGACAAACGTTTGTCTGGAATTTTTCAAACGACAGACAAACGTTTGTCTGGAATTTTGCAAACGCCAGACAAACGTTCGTCTGTAATTTTTCAAACGTCAGACAAACGTTTATTTTTCAAACGCCAGACAAACGATTGCCTGGTTTGAAAGACGTGTTGTGAACTCGTGGTGCCTGCCCATGGGGCATATACGCGCGTTGGCCTGTGGTTTTGAACCATCCCCCCTTTCCACGTTCCCCTCGAAGGTCAGACCCTCGTCTTCACAGGCATCCAGTCTGGAAGGTTCCAGATCACAGGAAATGGTGCGTCCCAGTGCGTTTACATGGGGATGGCGGGGAGATCCTTACAAACGATTCGATGATGGTGACAACGATGTCTGGATTGCTTGCAAGGGGTGGGACCAAAGAGCTATCCCTGCTCATGGGGGTGTGGCCGTATAGTATCACAGCCAAACAGAATCATCATGGGCACGACACGTGGCGCGATATTTGGCACGTCCTGCGCTGGAGCCTGGACGCGCTAGCAGCAGGCCACCATCTGTATAAAGATACAGTTGGCTTTGCCGCGCCCGCCCGACACCCCGCCCCCCCTCCCTCACCCCACCACGCCCCATCATTGTTTCATGGATTTATGCGCCGCAAAGCCCCCCCTCACCCCACCACGCCCTCATTGCGTATTTTTGTCCAGCCACAAGATGGGGGAGTTTCAGCCTGGGCCTGCTTAGCGCAGGAGGCGGTTTGGAACGACCAGGAGTTTCGACCTGGCTCCGCTCGCGCGAGTTTAGCGGGCACGCCACTGTGCAGCGCTGAGGCACCGTTCCGTGGGTGGGTGTACGCCATCATGGGAGACTTGGAGTTTTTTTCCAACCAGCTTGGAGCCCCGAGCCCCAACTCTATTGAGATATGCTGGGTATGCGATGGGAACCGAAGCACCAACCCGTGGAACGACTTCGTCAAGGTCCGAGGGTCATGCAAAACACACTGCACTGGCCCATCCCCCTAGACAAATTTGAGCTCGACACCCCGCGCATTCAACCATGACAAACAATCCCTGGGTGGCGGGGGCTGGCGTGGAAATCAAACAAAGGGGGTGTGCGCGGGTGGAGAGGTCCTTCGGGGAATTATGCAATTCCTTGTTTATGTCTACATAGGAGCGTACGCCCAACCACTGGATGTGCCGACACCGTTCTGTGCCGTATCCGTTTGCGCATCCAATATTTTTGGTTTGGGGCGTGAGGTCACAGATGCTTGCTATAGACGCCATGCACACTATCGACGGTGGCGTGACATCACACGTGCTCGGCAACATTTTTTTCGAACTGGTATATGATTACTTGCCAGGGCGTCCTCGGGCCGCAATTACAACACTGTGGGTCAACATCAAACAACTATACCGTGATCTCGGTACGCTTGGGCACAGGTTGCCATTCAATTGTTGATGCACCCCCGCCGCCCTAACACTTCATATGGCACGCGTGAAATCCACGTTTGCGTTTTGTGATGGGGGGAGGGGTTTGGGAACCTGGGCAGTGGGCAAGATCAGAGGAGGGGACGGGGATATCTGATCGAACGCGTGGTTTTCATTGTGGGCACACCTTCGTTCCCTGGCACTCGGGTCAGGAGGCGGACGTTTTGGATTAACTTTTTTCGTCGGTGACGCGAAGGCTCCCAAGACGAAGTACCCTTGCATGACTGCAAAAACCAAGATGGCAGCACAGCGTGCATTGGTGCCAGTTGCAGCGGCGCTCGCTGCATCGCACAACGACGGTTCAGTTCAGAACAAAATGAGGGAGTCTTGCGTTGCAAATCTCAAACGCTTTTACGATGTGATAGAGGCCGCAGGTATGTATCTCACGCCCCGTGAGCACGACGAGTGCATTAGTGCTGCGGAAAAGACGCTGGTTTTCTACGGCGCACTGGCAGCGGATGCAAAGGCAAAAAAGCTATTGAGATGGAGCATTGTAAATAAACACCATTTTTTTACCACATAGCAGAATCCACGAGATACATAAATTGCCGCCAACTGTGGTGCTACCAAGCAGAGGATTTCATGCGCCACATAGGAAAGGTTGCAACTAGTGTGATGATGGGCTCGTCAATACTGAGCCTTTCAAAGAAAGTGTGCGAGCGCTGGCGGATAGGCTACTAGTTCAATGCTTCGCGTGACCGCCCGTCTCGCACGAAAACGCGTTATGTTTTATATTAGGTTAGAACCAACACAACATGAGTTCGCGGCCTGGGGTGCCCGTTGTTTTCGGGCAGGCGGTTTTCGATTTGACGCGTCATTTCGATTAGCGCTGCTTGTTTCGGCATTTTGCCGATCGACCGCAGGGCGGCGCACGGGCGCCGCGCGGAGGGATGATCATAGCACAATCTTCGCTTCTGCTCCTCTTTCCTCCTCCTCCTCCTCCTCCCCCTCTCCTCCCCCTCTCCCTCTCCCCCCCTCTCCTCTCCCTCTCCTCCCCCTCTCCTCTCCCTCTCCTCTCCCTCTCCGTCCTCCCCCTCCCCTTCTTATGTTGTTTCCAAGCGGGACCAGTCCCCCGAGCTTCTGAGGAGTGACCGAGGCTTCTGAGACGTCTCCGCTGCTTTCGAAGTTCCCAAGAACAGGAAATCGTCAGAGGGCCCCTGAACTTCTGAGACGTTTCTCCCGTCTGGAGAAGGAGGACGGGGAAAGGAGGAGAGGTGGAGGAATAGGAGGAGAAGGGGAGAAGGAGGAGAAGGAGGAGGAAAATGAGGTGGAGCTTATCTTGTCCTGAGCGTCCATGATTGACCATGTTGTCATTCCCGTGGCATAACCGACGCACATGATGATACAATTTAAAGTGAACTCGATGGCAGTAATGACATCGTGATTGAGATAGACTCGGTGATGATTAGATTCCTGGTAACCTCTCCAACGATTAAGCTAAGTAGTATGATGATGCGATCGACGATTCAAGTGATGCTGATGTTTGGTATGAATGCTAAGAGTAACGAAGGTGATGGTAATGTGTTGGCACTAGGGGGCGTACAATAGTTGGGAAAATGGGCCAGGCCAATCATGCGACGTCTGGCGTTTGCCAAACGTCAGGCCGAATCTGCGCCCCATTTTTGGTTTTGCCGCGACCCATTTTCAGAGGCATGTCGCGACCCATTTTTGAAATCGTCGCGACCCATTTTTGGGTTCTCCCCAAGGTCCCGCGGGGCCCCATTTTTAGCACTCAGCCGGCTGAGCCCCATTTTTGAGGCACGTTTCATCAGTGCCCATTTTTTTGGGTATCGGAGCATCTGGGCTTCGGGCCTGCCCGGAGTACCTCTTGAAGGCTTCTTGGGCCGTCTTGACGGCCTCTTGGAAGCTTTTTGGGCTGTCTTCTGACATCTTCGGGCCCTCTTGGGCCGACCTGGTGGTTGTTTATCTGACTTGGGGGAATCCTGCACCCTCCCGGGCCGTCTGGAAAGCCATCTTGGACCATCTGCGGCCCGAAAACCGACCCGCGCGTTGAGGGCGGCTTTTTTTCGAGAGGCCAGCGCGCTCGGCGAAACCCCAAGGGGATTTTCCTTTGGAGAAGAACCAAAACCACGGCTTCAGACGCACAGCACGCCAGGATGTTGGCATCCGCTTCCATCGGCTTTCCGACGGCCCAGAACGGCCCCGCCGCCCCCCAACATCGTTTCAAAATCGGCCAAGAGGCCTCCAAGGCAGCCCCAGAACGGCCTAAGAGGCCCCCAAGACGGCCCCTTGAGAGCTCCAAGACGGCCCAAGAGGTTTCCAAGACGCCCGAATTGGGCTTCCGAGACGGCCCTGATGCATCCAAAGGGGGGCCCAAGTCGGTGCAGAGATGGCCCCGAGACTGCCACCGACGGCGTCAGACGGGCCACGAACGCGGTAAGACGGCCACAGACGCCCCCACGAAAACCGCAAGAGGCCCCCCCCGGGAGGCCCCCCAAAGGCCCCCACGAGGCCTCTAAGAGGCCCCCAAGAAGCTCCCAGGAGGCCCCGCGAGCGCCCCAAGAGGCTCCCAAGATGCCGCCTCCTCCTCCTTCTCCTCCTTCTCCTCCTCCTCCTCTTCCTCCTCCTCCTCATCCTCCCCATCCTCCTCTTTCGGCGTCCCCATCGAAAGCGTTTTTTCTTTTCGCGTGGTAGAGTGCTCAGGTGGGACAACAGTGGGTGGACCACAGCTTTCAATCCCGAGAGCTCGATAGATCCCGCGGCCCACCGCAGATTTGACTACGAAATTACCCTGTCTGTGGGATGCAAAAAACAATCGGACAAGGTCTGATTATTGTTCTGTGGTCACGTGGCTTCCAGGAGCTCCGCCATGGAGGGCGCTTCATCAACCTCATCGTCATCACCAGCTTCATCATCATCATCATCATCATCATCGCCATCGTCATTATCAGCGCCACCGCCATCATCATCACCATCATCGTCATCATCATATCCCTTCCTCTCCTGATCCCCCCTTTCATCCTCCCCCCAGACTCCCCCAAATAATTTCCACGACGGCTGGGGGGCGCGCATTCCGATAGCGCCCCCCCCCCCCCCCCCCCCCCCCTCCCCCCCCCCCCCCCCCCCAGAATTTCCACAGCGGCTGGGGAGGGGGGGGGGGGGGGGGCATTATTATCCGATAGCTTGGCCAAGCTAGGGTCCAACGTTTGGCCGCAGAGGCGTTCCCCAACAAGCAGGGGGGCGGCGGCGGTTGGCTGCGTGCGTCTTCGGTGATGATGTTGATGATGATATGATGCTGGCGGTGACGACTGGGAAAGGCGAAACCGCTCCTGCTTCGGACATCGAAGGGCAGCGTGTCCATGTGATCGCTGGCAAAAAAACAGAGACGATGACATCGAATGGGTGGGCGCGCCTGTGTGTTCTCCAAGGTCCGCGTAGAATGAATCAAAAACCAAGGCCGGAACCATGCGCGCAGCGAGCGGCGCCGAAGCGGAAGCGCCACCATGTTCGCGCGCCGTGCCGACATCAGGCGGCGTTCTTCAAGATGCCCCCCAGAAGGGAGGCCTCGCTCATGAAGTTTGCCAAGTCGAAGTCCGACGACGGCACCCGAGCATCATTTGCATCCTTCATCTTCTTCGTGCCTTTTGGCGCGAGGCCCGAGCGCGATTGGAGCCCCTGGTAAACAGTGTCTTTGTGCTCGGCAGGCACCTGGTGCATTTGCACCGCGGACCCTCCGTGTTGGAGCGCTCCGAAGCCAGCGGCGTCGGCGAACCGAATCATCAGGCGCATGGGGCCCTCGATGACCTCTGGGGTGGCCCCAGCGAACGAGGACTTGTTCTTGGCAGCCGCGCGCGGGTCCTGAGCGCTGCTCAGGATAGACATCAGGATCTTCTTCTTGAGCCCAGGCTCCCCCTCGAAACTGCCCTTCGCCAGCGGGGCCTCAGTGCGCATCCTTTTGCGAGAGCCTCCAGCCCCTGCCGCTGCCTCGTCTGCGGCCGGGGGCGCGGCTTGCGTGAGCCCCGACGCTGTCGCGGCCGAAGCGCCCAGCTGGCTCGGCGGGCCCGCGGGCGGAGGGGCGCCCGCCTGCGACGCCGGCACGCTCTGGCCGCGCACCTCGGCGACGAGAGGGGCCTCCAGAGCGCGGAGCTGGTCGAGATCCACCGGCTCGCCGCCGAGCACGTCCTTCAAGCCTTGGCAGATCTGATCGGCCACGCCTTGGCCCCCCTCCTCGCGCGCGCCCGCAGCGTCCTCGGGCGCCAACTCGCGCAGGTCGCGGAGGGCGACGCTGGGGCCCCACTTCATCACGCGGCCGGCGGCTCTCACGAAGCTCTCGCTGTCGGCCGCGCACGCAGCCGCAGCGACGCGACGGTCTGCGACGGGGAGGAAGCCCATGTGCGTCAGAATGACGCAATCCAGCTGCAAAGCCCTGATGTCGGCGTCGGTGGTGAAGGGATTCTGCGCGGAAGCTTTGACGTTCCAGTTGTTGGCGATGCTGCAAGGTCAGCATGGGGTTCACCTTAGACGCGACATCATGCCCCACGAGCCTTTCCGCAGACGCGAGGGTGGGGGGCGGCATGGGTGCGAAACGCGCGCGGGGCTCCATGAAGTCTTTGGTTACCTCCTTGGCGCGCGCCGTCATCTGGAAGTTCTTGGCAAGCCAGTCCCCCAACGCCACGGCGGCGTCAACTGATGGCCGCGTCACCTCGGGGGGAATGTGGGACGGGTCCAAGTCGTCCAAGAGGGCATCGATGTTCGCATGGGCATGCTTTCCCAAACAATCCACAATCTCCTCCCAAGTCATCTTCTGTACCTGGTTATCACTCTTGCCGGCCTTCCTCAGGGGGAATCCCACCACTTTCCCCCCCGCGTCGATCGGCGGAATGAACTGGGGCGCCCGCGCCATGTCCTTCCGGACGGCGGAATATCCGCTGCCCTCGTTTTCCCCCTTGGACGCCCGGGCCTCGCCGCGGACGAAATCGGCAGACTTGTTGAACTCGGCGCGGAAGTGCCCCTTGACTTCCGGGGCCCAGGGCAGGAAGTGCGCCCCGCGAACTCTGGAGAAGCGGTAGCTCGAGCCCCTCTCGTCACGGCGCTCCTTGCCCTTCGGGGACAGGAGAGACGAGACCAGCATGACCCCCCCCCCCAGCCCGTCCACGACGTCGTCGTAGGTCAGATCGTTGAAGTAATTCGGGTCGCTACCCAGGATCCGGGCAAGTTGCGGCGGGGGCAAGTCGGGCAAGATCTTGTTGACCACCGCGATGAAGTGGCCCACGAGGAAGCTCATCATGCCCTCTGTTGAGTCTGGTTTCTGCGCCTGGTCATAAACCTCCTCGACGTGCATCATGACTGCCCCGCGCAAGTGCGGGCTCCTGACGCGGAACCTGTTTTGGCTGCTACCGGGGTGATTATTGTAGAGGTCGTGGTGGTGGATTTGGTTGAGGTCATCAATGCCGCCGCCAGGCCCGCTGTCGAACGTCTGGGGCAGCCGCGTCTTCCCCTCGTGCAGCGCCAGGAACGCGGCATCCTCTTGCGCCTGCATGAACCCTCCAAGGCCAATGAAGGTACCCTTGTTGAAAATGGAATCCTTCTGGTTTCTTTTTTGGTTTGGGTTCGGTCTCCGGGTCTCGCTCATGCCTCTCGACAGCGGCGTCGTACCTCCGCTGGGCGCGGGCCTCTCCCACCTGGTCGTAGTAGGACAGGATCTGAACGTCGAACCACAAGGCAATGGACTTGCCATCTCCCGGCTCGCCGTGCTGCAGCATGAGCACGTTGCAGTGGCGCGCAAGGATCCCGCCGCACTTGAGCTGGACGGCGCCGAACGCCGTCGCAATGAGGAACAGGATGTGGACGTGCACGCAGGAGGGGCGCAGCGACGTCGCCTTCCCCAGCGCAGTCGCGATGGCCCGCATCACCGGCGACGCGCGCCGCGCGACCTCCTCGGGAAATGGGTTTTGACTCCCCATTAGGCGATAGGCTGCTCGGATCCCCCCCTTGGTGAGCGCGGGGGGTAGCGGGCCCTCCGCGGGGCGGGCCATTCGACGGGCGCCCTTCCCCGCCCCGGCGACGCCCGCAATGCGGAAACACAGCGCGAACATCAATGCGCTGGCAGGCGGCATGGCGGCCAGCAGCGCGGGCTTAACAGGGGCGGGCGGGCGGCGCGGCCAGCGGGCGGCACGCCGCGCAGACTCGGTCGATAAGGTCTGCGGCGGCGAGAGAGCTTGCCGCGGGCGGGCTCGGAGGGGGCCCCGTGGGGGGCGCGGGTGCCTCGTGGGGCCAGTTCGCCGAATCGAGTAAATGAAATGCCTAGTGGCGCCGCTCCTGGGCCTCGTCAAGAGCCGTCAGGTTTTCCTTCGGGCGGCCAAATGCATCGCTGGGGCGGCGCGCCCTTGCGCACGCGGCCGAGGGGGGCGACGGGCGGGCCTGCTGGCTCGGCGGGGGAGAACGATTTGGATTCGGCGATGCATCGACGATGGGTCGGCATGGGCCGCGCGGGGCCCGGGCCCCGATCGGCGTCGCAATGGCGACGTGAGGTCGCCCTTCCCCGCCTGCGCAAGCCCCGCCAATCGCCCCCCTTGGCGTCGCTCGGGCCCGCCGCGGCTTCGCGCGGGGGCGGGGCCAAGGCGGGCGCGCAATCGAGGTCGCCTTTGCTGCCTCGGCTGCCTTGGCCCAGATCGCCCCGCTCAAGCCGCCGGGCCCGTGCGCGGGGCCGGCAGGTCAGGGTCGTGCTTCAGGGCCCCGGCGGCGAAGCGGCGGCGCTTGCTCGCCGCCGCGCGCTGCAGCCACTCGTTATGGACATCGAACAGAATCCGCAAGCCCCGACGGGGGCGCCCGTCGGAGCAGCGGGGCGCGGCGCGCGGGGGGGGCGCCCCGAAGTTCTCGACCCTGGCCCCGCGAGCGTGACGGGCTCAGTCGGGAATTGCGAATCAGCCTTGATATCCACCAGTGGAGCTGGAAGTGGGCTCTCGCCATCTCGAGGCGCATGCGCGTCCGGGAGCTGGTCCGCGCATTGAGCTGCTCGCAAGCCTCCGTGTTCTTCAACGCCACAAATTTTTCGTTCGCCGGCTGCAGCGGGTCAACTTTCGGGAGCGCATTCAGACACCACGTGTGGATGTCCCTGTGGAAACCGTCCAGGACAATGCGCACTTCCTCAGCCAGCGATTTCGTCCACGGCAAAAAATCATCTTTCTTGACGCGTGCCATGGAGAGCAACTTGCAGGCGTTGTCGTAGCCGAGCCACCCGACGACGCAGCTGGGGCCCTGGGCGCCCTCTCGAGCGATCGAGAGGCCCAAAGGCGAGCGGGGGCTCCGCAGGGAGGAAAAAGGCAAACTTGGACAACGCAGCGCAGCTGCACTCGCGAGTCGCGCGGCGGGGGCCGCCCGGAGCTCTTCGGCGTTGTGTTGCCCCGCTCCTACCCCTTTCCTCCCTTCTGGGGATCCGCCCATCTTCGCGGGGCGCCAGATCGAGCAAAGTGCCCCGCTGCGACGAGGGTCCTTGTGGAGCCGCAAGGCGAAGGCGTACGCGACCACGATGGATTCGCCGCGGTTCAGCTCCATCCAATCCATGAGCCAGCCGCAAGACGTGACGGCCGTCATAATACCGCCAGTGCATCTCCGGACTTTTGTCGGAGCCTTGGAGCTTGTCGACGCCGCGGGCCAGGGCCCACAGCTTCTGTTCCTTGTCCAGCGCAAGCCAGCCGCGGCAAAGCTGGCGCTTCGCACCTGCAGCGTCGCCGCCGCCGCCGCGCGTGGGGCGACTCGGCGGCTGCGGCGCAGAGGAGCGGGCGGCCGTGAAATCGGGGCGGCCAGCTCGCTTCGGCGCGGGCGCCTTCCACTTCCTTGGCAGCCCTGCTGCCGCTGGTCGGCGGGAACGGGCCGTCGCCGCGGAAGTGCGACCGCGGCCGCGGCGCCCCCGGGCGCCGCCTCGCTCCCTGGCGGCCGCGCGGCCGCCCGCGCCTCGGCCGCGAGCAGCGGCGGCGGCCCCGCGGCTGGCGCCCCCTCGGCACGCTGGGTTCTGCGCCTTCGGCCAGCGCGTGACCTGTCGGTGGCTTTTGAGTCTCGCAGGCCGCGCCTTCTTGTCCCCATGGTCTCCATTTGCTGGAAGCAGAGACTTCTCGTAGGTTGCTAGCAGCTCTTGTGATACTTCTGCCCTCGGCAGGAAGGCGTCGAAGGTCTCGCTCGGATCGCCCGGGCCCGAGCAGCGCACCAAGTATTTCAGGGCAGACACTTCGCCGTCAGGGGCGGTCGCGGGAGCGATGCCCAAAAGCTGCGTCTGCGGGATGAGATTGTTCTGTCCAGCGCGCGCCGTCTGACATTGAGCGCAGAGGAATCGCCCGGCGGGGGCGTTCTTCAGACACCCCGTGCAGAGTTCCATCTGCCGCGTGCCCATGTTTTCGCAACCGCCCAGCCCGCCACATACGAATCGGCGCGCGCCGTATTTCCCGTCCAGAAGGACAAGGAGATCGCCGGCACACTTCGGGCAAGTGCGGGCGTGCTCGACGGCGCTCTCGACGTGGGCTCGGCGCGCGGCTGGCGCGAGGGCGAGCAACGTCGACTCCAAGCCGCCCCTGGTGAAAGACCACGCGAGTTCGGACGCGGCGCCGCCGGCAAGGCGGGCAGCGCGGTGCGCATGCCAAGCGTCCTCCAAGCGAACGCCATTGGCTCGTAGAAGCGTCAAGTCTTCGTCAGGAATCAGCCCTCGCTGCGCGAGCTCAGTGCGTTGCTCGCTCCATGCCAGAACTGCGGAATCGAATGTCCCCCCACTGTGGTGTAGCTCGTCCGCGAGGAACTGCAATAGCTTCGCGTCGACGGCGCGCCAAGCCTTCTCGCGCGGAACGAAGAAATACTTGAGGGAGCTGGACCCCGAAACGAGCTTGATGTTTATCATCTTCCCGTAAGTCCCTCGCCCGCTACTGCTGTCGCGCTTCTCGCACTGCCACTGCCCGAGGGAATGCGAGGCGCACTTGGGGCAGTATTCCTCCGAGAAGGAGGCGTTCTGGATCCCGGTGCCCATGGCGTTAACGCGGTGCCGGGTCTCCAGAACCATCTTGCCGCCATTGCGCCGTTGAACATTGAAGACCACCCGGCTGCTTGTCTTCGGTGCGCACTTCTGGAGTTCTGCAATGTGGCACCGGGGGCAGCGACCGTGAGTGGAGCGCACCTCAACTGTGGGGGCCGAAGGCACAAGCTTCTGCAGTTCTTTGAGGTACGGCTTGTTGAAATCAAAATCAACGCCCTTGCCGATGTCAAGATTGTGAGCGAGCTTCCAAATTACATTCGTCACAGCGTTGTCGGGCAACTCGACCCCGCGGTTCGCCCCGCGAGCACCCGGGCGAAAGGCGCTGCCAAGGCCGAGGGGGCCGCGGAAAGCACCCGCGCCACATCGCCGAAGGCCGCCGGTGGAAGGGGAGCGAGCGCTGTGGCCAGTGAGAAATCGCGCCCCAACGGGGCGCCTGCCGCCATCTGGCTCAAGAGAGCTTGGGCGCTTGAGCCGACGGCGGCGATGACCGGGGCGATGGAGGTGGAGACGACGCCCCTGGCGCGGGCGAAGGGCGATGCGGGGGGCCCTGGTCTAGTTCGAAGCTTCCCAACTCAGGCGCCCACGAGGCGTCTCAGCCCAGAAATCCACGGCCTTGTAACCCAAGACACCCCCTTCAACCCCGAGCGCCCTCCCGGGCACCCCCCCTAGTCCGTTGTCGCGCACGTCGTCTGTCGTCGCGTCCGCTGTGGTCGTCGTCGTCGTCGCGCCCGTCGTCGTCGTCGTCGTCGTGGTCGTCGTGGTCGTGGTCGTCGTCGTCGTCGTCGTCGGTCGTCCGTCGTCGTCCGTCGCCCGTCGTCCGTGGTCTGTCGTCCGTCATCGCGTCCGTCGTCCCTAGTCGTAAAACCACATCCTGTTCCTTGCCCCCCTCCTTCCCCGTCGTTGCTGGGCCTTCAAGGGGGGATCCATTTTGTGGATCCCCCCCGGATCGGCTGGCGGAGCCCTGGTCGAGCCCGTCGTCGTCGTCGCGTCGTCGCGTCGTCGCGTCGTCGTCGTGGTCGTCGTGGTCGTCGTGGTGGTCGTCGTCGTCGTCCGTCGTCGACCGTCGTCGTCCGTCGTCGTCCGTCGTCCTTGGTCTGTTGTCCGTCATCGCGTCCGTCATCCCAATAGTCGTAAAGCCACATCCTTCCCTCCCCGTCGTCGCCGGGCCTTCCAAGGGGGATCCATTTTGTGGATCCCCCCCGAGGTCGGCTGGCGGGCGCCCCGTCGATTGCGGCGTCGCCAGTTCGGGGCCGGCTCAGCCGACTGAGGGTCGGCGAGAGGCTTCATTCAGGGCCGGCAAGAAGCTGGCTGAGGGCCGGCCCCTGGGCCAGCTCGATCGCTGGCTAGAGGCCGGCTACAGGCCTGGCGGCCAGGCAGAGGCCAGCAAGGCCGGCTATCCGGCCGAGAGCCGGCGAAAAGGGGCAGCGCGCGATTTGGACGCCCGAAATGGGCACGGGAATGGGTACAACGCCCAACAACACATGTTGTCCCAAACCAACAGCGGCCGCTGTTGGGCAGGCGGCCTGCTGTCTCGAATGGGCGCAGTCCGCGGCGGCGCGGACAGCGAATCCTGTTCAAAATGAACAGGAACTGCTGTTGGGCATTGCAGCCATTCTTTCCGGCGGAAAGAATGGGGCGCCAAGTAATGGGGCGCCCGGATAAGAGCGGGGCTGGCTAGAGGCCAGCTAAGGGCTTCCTAAGGTAGAAGCCAGCTAGGGGCCAGCTCAAGGCCGGCGAAGGGCGCGCCAGGGGCAAGGCCAGGTAGAGGCCAGGCAGGCGAAAGGCCAGCCACCCCATTGGGTCCGAGGATCTCCATTGAAGATCCCGCCAAAAAGGCATTGTATATCTCCCAACTAGATCCTAGATCCTAGATCCTAGATCTGGACCGATTCCCTACAACATTATATATATAAGTATATATATACACAACCATATCTTTATAGCATATATATACATATATATATATATATATATATATATATATATAACACATATACTCAAACACATGCATGTGCCCTGCTAGCCGCAGCCTTTTGGCTGGGCAGCGCGCGGCCGCGCGCCCGCGCGGGCGCGAGGGGCCGCGCGCGCGGAGGCTCGCGAGGGCAGGCGCGAGGCGGCGGCGCGAGGCTCGAGGAGGCTCGAGGAGGCGCCGCGCGGAGGAGGCGATGACGCCGAAGAAGAAGCAGGTCGCCGCCAAGGACCCAACAATCGACGAGGCCATCCTGCAGGCGCTGCAGAAACACGTGCGGACGCCCGAGCCGTCGACCACACAGATGATCTCGAGGACCGCGCGGGCTGGGGGGGCTGAAGGAGGCATGGCGGAAGCGAGGAGGATCAGGAGGAGCAGCAGGAGGAGGGCGGAGAAAGAAGATGGGGAGGAGGAGGAGGAGGAGGAGGAGGAGGAGGAGGAGGAGGAGGAGGAGAGGGGGGAGGATGGGGAGTAGGATGGTGGGGCGACGGTGGCGGCGACGCGGATGGGGGGCCCCTCTCGTCCTCGCCCTCGCCCTCGTCGTCGTCGTCGTAGTCGTCGTCGTCGTCGTCCTCCTCCTCCTCTCCCGCCTCCTTTTCCTCCTCCTCTTCCTCGCCGCCCGCGTCCCCATTTTTCCATCCCCCCCCCCCCCTCTCCCCTCTCCCCCGCCTCCCCCCCTCCTCCTCCTCCCCCATCTCCTCCGCGTCGTCGTCATCATCCTTCCATTTTTCTTTCTCTTATTCCCCCGTCCCCGTTGTCGTCGGCATCGTTGCCCCCCATCGTCGCCCCCCTCCTCCTCGCCGCGAGGGTGACATCGACGCCGACCGCCTCATCGGGCACAAGGGGCTCATTATGGCCGTCCGATCAGCGGTCGAGCCTGCGGAGACTGCGAATAGGAAGCACCTCCAGCTCCTCTTGCAGAATCTCGGTGCCTCGATGGAGAAGGAGTGGCACTTAGACGACGCGCTCGAGAGCTGGGCGAATCAGACATCGATGCGTAGCCAGAAGGCTTCGCCCATTCCGAGGGTAGGAGATTGATGCGATGAGGTAGGTGATGGAGGAAGCGATGAAGGAGGGGGGGGCGGGTCGGGGGGGGAGCGCGAGGGCCGCGCGACAGCGCCCCGTGCGGGGCTCGCGGATCAGAGCATTGCTGAGGCACGTCAGCCAGACGGAGCTGAAGCACAGGCCGCTCGGGGGGCAATCCCAGGGATGATGGGGGCGAGGGTGAGGGGGTGATGGGATGGGGATGGGGAAGAGGGCAGGATGAGATCATGGAGGAGGGCCACGAGGGTTAGGACATGCATCTGCCGAGGGGGGTGGGGAGCGAGGGCGATGATGACGATGGGCAGGAGGAGGGGGAGGAGGATCCAGGATGAAGGAGACGGACGAGGATTTTGGACGGGGGGGCGAGGGTGATGATACAGTTCGTACGCGCACTCGTACGCCGTGTGAGTTTGCGCGTGAATGATGCCGCCGCCAGGTCGCGAAAGCTTCCGAAGTGGTTCAGCGATCACTCCAGCGAGGTCCTGGACACACGGGCCCAAGCGGGATGATGGGAGGGGGCGGGGGGAGGAGAAGGAGGAGGAGGAGGACGAGGGGGGAGGAGGGGCGAGGAGGGCGAGGGCGAGGAGGCGGAGGAGGTTCCGGAGGCCGGATGACAAGCTAGGAGGTGAGGAGAGGGGGCAGGAGGAAGGGGGTAGCGGGAGGGCCATGCCATCGCAGGAGGTCGACGCAACGTTCGCCGACGACAAGTCGGCTACGAAGTGCACGTGCCACTGGGACCGCGTGAAGAAGGTCCATCCGCCTGATCCCCCTCGTCCTCCCGCTCCTCCTCCTCCTGCTCCTCCTCGTCCTCCTCCCCGATCCTCCTTCTTCTGCCCCTCCTCCTCGGCGCCCCCTCGGTCGGTCGGTCGGTCGGCAACTAAGGGAATGAGTCTGGATCCCAATCGATGCGTGAGACGAGAGCGGCAGCAGAGAGAAAAAGAGAGCGGAGGCAGCGATCGCTGTAGCGGGCAAGCCTCTTCACGATGAAACGCGCCCCCCCCCCGCCCCCCCCCCCCCCACCCCACCTATTACAAAGCCCAGTCCCAATCCATGACGTGCATTTTAAAGCCCAGTCCTGGTGCAGGGAGTCGAGCCAGTACGCGTGGTAATAGACATCGACGCTTAGGTGGATCTCAACCACGGTCGGCAGGGGAAAATGACACGCCCAGGTGCTGGGGGCTAGTCGGGGTACTACCACCTGACAGCGGCGAAAAAGGGACCTCCCCCCGAATACATGCAAGAGTTACGGTGCTGCGCACACCCTAGCCACACCCAGGTGTCGGGGCCGTTGGGGCACTGCTGCCTCACGGCAGCGAAAAGGATTCCTTCCCCCAAACAGCGCTAAACATCCCCACCTGTCTGCGAGAGTTGTGGCGCCGCGCGCACCCAGGGGGGCAGTGAGAAACACAGCAACTTAGTGCGGGTAAGGAAGACCTCGCCACGGTTTCTATTGAGAGAGAGAGTGGTACCCATTTGAGCGTAGTCACGGCCCCTCTGGAACTCAAAGAAGGGGTCGAGAGGCACAAAGAAAGGGGCTACAATGTCATCTAAATCCCAAGGGGGTTCTCCTTCGCAATTGAACTGGCTCTGAATAGACACAAACACGGATTGCGCGAGAAAGCGGCAAAGTTGGGATGGGTACGTCTTCGCCGCAGCCGTGTTCCACCCCCCTCTCGCATCCCTGCCTTCAAGCACATAAGGATGAGCACGGTGTTGGCACCTCCCATGATGTGGCAATTCACGAATGAGCTGGCCCATCATAGGCACATTGATTCCTAGGAGAGACGTCGGTTTCTTCGCGCGCTGCCCGAACATGCACTGGTCAATCCTAAAAAGACGGACCCCAGGCATTCTGGCAAAACGAACCAACAGTGGGAGGTGCCAACTGCTAGGGACGTTGGGTCGATGTTCTGCAGGAGCGGGGTGCTCCATCACAGCCGGGAGACCTAGCCTCCACGCCTCCGCAAGGAACTCGAGCGTCGTGCGCAACAGAGCGTTGCCCACATCTACTTGGTCCTGTTCCTTAGGCGCAAGGCAGCCTAGCCCCCATAGCATGTCGGGTGACCTTAAGGGTCGAGGGTGAGGGCCAGGGCTATTTTCTGGGATCTCATTGTGGCGAGCAGCACTCCACGTCTCACACGGGGGCCCCGCCACCACCCCCGCGACCCACCCCTCTTTCATAAGTCGTAGCCAGAAATCCACAATACTCGGTTTAGACAGATCACCATAACGGCGCCCCCCTCCTCTTCCTCCCCCCCTTCCCCCTCCTCTCCCCCGTCCTCGTCTTCCTCCTTGTCCCCCTTCCTGCTCCTCCTCCTCCCCCGCCCCCTCATCCCTTTATCTTCCTCGCCCAGGCCGCGCGCAGGCTGCAGACCAGCGGCAGCGGCAAGAAGGCGCCCGACTACGGCCTCGCGCCGAAGGTGCCCGATAGCCTGGGCGACGAGGTTGAGATCACTGTGGCGTGGCCCGACGGCGCGAAGTGGCAGGCCCCAGGCGTCGCGGCAGCCAAGTGGCGGGTGTTTCAGAGCGGGGCCAAGCCGAGCGCCGACCCAGACCTGGAGCGGTCCGCCCACAACGCAACTGGGAAGAAGATCTACGCGAGCAAGTTCTACCGAGCCAAGCAGGACTACTGGGCCCTGGCGGTCTGGATCGGCGGCGACATGTTCGGGCAGATGATCATTCGGGACGGCGTGGCGAAGCCTGAGCTGTTCGTTCTAGGCTTGGGCAAGGAGCTCGCGGCCGACCAGCTCGGGAAGGAAGAGTTCGAGCGCCGCAAGGCCGACTACATCAAGCTGCACAGGAAGGAGGTGGCGACGAAGCGCCCAGCGGCCGAGAGGCCAGCTGCCGCGGAGGCGGGGCCCGGCAAGGGCGACGAGGGCGCTGGGGAGAGCGTGGCTAAGAAGCCAGCGGCTGCGGAGACGGGGGCCGCCACGGGCGAAGATGCGGACGAGGGCGCTGAGGATCGTGAGCATCCCGAGGAGGAGGAGGGCGAGGAGGCTGAAAATGAAGGCGAGGAGGCGGAGGAGTTGGAGGGGGGGGGGGGGGGGGGGGGGAAGAAGACGAGGCCGACGACAGCGAGGGTCTGGCAGCGGAGGTAGTTGAGCGCGCACCGATGGATAAGAGTAAACCCAACACAAATCCAAAGCAAGCAGTGGCAAAGAGCAAGGGCACGGCAAAGTGCAAGGCCAAAGCAGCGGCAACGAGCAAGGGTAAAGGAAAGGGTAAGGCCACAGCAACGAGGACGGTGCGGCCCACGCCAGCCAAGATGAGCCCAGGACCTCCCAGCACCCCGCCGATGAAGAAACAGAGAGAGCCGCCAGACCCCAGCCGCGGCCCGAGAGCCCTCCGTCGGCGCGCGGCGCCGAGCACAGCCGCGCGCCGAAGCAGCCGACCACGATCAAGAAGATTGCGGGGGGGCCATCTCAGGTCGAGCTCCACGCTGCGGCAGCATGGGCGCTGG
>CAUYUJ010019505.1:0-75300 GCA_963575745.1 Prorocentrum cordatum | reverse complement strand
ACCCCGAGCAAGAGATTGCGGGGGGGTGCGCTCAGGTCGAACTCCAGCGATAGCGGCAGCATGGGCGCTGGCTTCGATTCGAACTAGATCGACGGCGACGCCCGATGGGCAGAAAGCAGGATGACGTCCATCCGAGATGATGGAGAGGAGGAGCGAGGAGGAGGAGGCGAGGAAGCGGCGGCAAGCTGCAGCAGGCGAGGCGCGTGCCGAGCCATGGCGATGAGGCGAGGCGGGCGCTGGAGCGATCGCCTCGCCTGGATTTCGACTCGCCGCCTGGTGGCGCAAACATTTCGAGAGAAAAGGTTTGCGCCGAACGGGTGGTGATGACGGCGATGGAGATGGCGGCCATAACGACGACGATCGCGATGATGGGCTGGAGGGTGCGGGGGCGGGAGGGCGCGACTGAGTAGATAAAGCAAAATTGCGACAATGGGGGGACGGCGACGACCGCGATAGTGGGGTGGCGGCGATGAGAACGATGACGCCACCCCCCCCTCAAGTTGCTCAGGCCCCGTCTCAGACGCACTTGTGGGCCAGAGGCCCCGCCATGGCGAGCGCTGCGCCCGCGGGTTCGCTCGCCATCACGGTCGAGGACGATCATCGTCGTCGTCGTCGTCGTCGTCGTCGTCGTCGGCCCGAGGACGCCGAGACGCCAAGCGCCGAACAGCCTGGCGACGAGGTCGCGGAGAGCGCCGACGGGGCGCCCCTCGAGGGGCGCGGCGAGGTGGATGGGGGGCCCCCTACTGAGCCAGATCGACCCGCGGCTCCTTGGGAGGGCGACGGACAAAAGCGGCGAGCCCCTGGAGGACGCCCCCCGCGCGCGACCCACTCGCATCTCATTCCTTCCTCATCTTGCACCCCTGGCACACCCTTGAAACACCTGGCCAGGAGTTGGTGGGAGCTACTGCGGACGAGGCCAAGCAGGAGGGGGCGTGAATAGTGTGGTCACCACAGAACCCCCCCTAAAAAGGACCACCGTACTCATTCATGCGGCACCATCCCCCCCCCCCACCCCCCCGCCGTGACATTCATGCGCCACCACGGTGCCGTGCATGCGGCCCCAGTCAACATTCATGCGCCGCATGAATGTTGATGGGGGCCGCCCCATCAACACTCATACGCCGTATGAATGTTGACGGGAGGGGTGGACGGGAGCGGTGGTGGACGGGAACGGCGGTGGACGGGAGGGGCGGTGGGCGGGAGGGGAGGATGGAATTGCCGCCCCCTGGCCAGGACGGCGCGCGGGCGGCAGACGGAACGTTGCCAGACAGGCACTGCTCGTCAGCAGAGCACGCGTTCTACCAGAGGCGCTCAGCAGCTGCAGCCCCAGCTGCCGCGGCTGAGGCGGGCGAGGTGGCCGAGGTGAGTTCCGACAGTGAGAGCTCGACGGACCCAGGTAACGATGGCGAGATCGCCTCGGTGACACAGGAGGCAGCTTTCGCTGCGGGGGCCACGGGGGAACAAAGGGCCAGGGTGAAGGCCTGAGGGACGAGTCGGAGAAGAAATGCTAGGAGTATGAGTTTAATAAGATGCGCAACGAAGAGTGCCAGCAGATCGAGTGGGAGGTCAAGGCGAGGCGCGAGGCTGAGGGGGAGGAGGCGAGGAAACAGGTTCTGGCGGAGGAGGTGGCGAGGACAGAGGCCCTGGGGAAGGCGGAGGCTGATGCGAGGCGGAAGGGCATGGAGGCGGAGAGGCGGCATAATGAGGCTGATAAGGAGTTGAAGGCACGCAAGAAGGCAGAGAAGGCTGCGAGGAAGGAGGTTCGCCAGAGGAAGCGCGAGGCTCTCGATAAAGCGCTCGCCTCAATGCATGAATCGAACTCAATGTCGAACCGATTGACGGAACTGCGCGCAGAGTTGGAAGCGGGAGTCCGTGAGCTCATGGCGCCCCAAGCGGCGGCGCCCCCAGTGGGCGAGACGGCGGGGCCCCTAGGAGGCGAGCAGGCGGCGCCCCCAGGGGGCGAGCAGGCGGGGCCCCCAAGAGGCGCGCAGGCGGCGACCCCAACGAACGCACCCAGGCGGAAGCGCGGCAAGCAGCCGCCCCCCTCCCCGAGCGCCAGCGCCGAAGCGGCGGCATATGCCGAGGTTGCCGAAAAGCCCGCCACGAGGAGGGGGGTCCCTGACGCCCCGAGCTCGGATGCGGGGGCTGCGCAGGTGCTGCAGTCCAAGAAGGAACTCGTCGCCCTCCTCGAGGAGCAGCTCGAGCCCCTGAACAAAACAATGGATAGCAAGTTTTCCAGCGATGAGAATTTGCAAGGGGCGATTCATAACAAGTCGGCAGCTCTGCACCAGTCGAGGGTGTTGAAAAAGCATTGCAAAACAAAGATCCGGATTTTAGTTTGGAGGGCTTGGGCGACGACGACGGGCCGCAACGCAGGGAGTTCATGGCCGCGCAGGAGGGGCAGGACAGGGACTACTTTGACGCTTTGAAAGAAAAGGGTTACATGTTCGTGCTGAACTCCAACAAGGATCCCAAAGCCGTCGGCCGCTGGAACCGAGCATGCAAGGCGTCGGAGCAGCTGGGAGAGGACTACAAAAAGGAGAAAGGATGGACGAACCAGCGAGCCTGCAGGGCCAGGCGGGCGAACAAGGAGCACGAGAAATGGCTCAAGACGGTGACTGTGCAGAAGGGGTCGGTGCACACCAAGGAGGAGAAAAATAAAGGTGAGTGTGTCACTCTGGGTCGCCTGGCGTGGCTCCGCGGAGGCGGCGCGGCTGGCCTGAAGATCGCGATGAAGTGCGCCGTGAGCTGTTGCTTGCGGGGCGGGTTTTACGCGCGGTACGGCGATGTGAGTTCGACTTTGGAATTCCAGAACATGCGCCGCCAGCTGAACGACGCGTGCCAGAGGAATTGGCGCCGCATCGAGGAGTGGAAGAACTCATAGGGCACGTCGGGGCCCAGTGCCCCAGCAGGGGGCGGCGGCGCGGGCAGCGAGGCGGAGCGCGCCGTCGGCCACAGCAGCAAGAAGCGCCACGCGGCCAGGGCGATAGTCGGCGCCGACCTGAGCGACGGGACGGCCCCGTCGCCCCACGGCCGCAAGATGCGCAGGATCAGGGACGAGGCCTCAGACGCAGGAGGAAGCGCCGCGGTGAAGAGGCCAGCGGCAAGCGAGGCCGGGGCTGGCCCCGAGGCCGAGGGCGCCTTCCTGGTCGATGCTAGCGAGGCCGATGGGGGCAAGCGCTGGCGAGGAAAGCGAGGCTGAGGATGCTGAGGCTGGCACGGGCGAGGGCGCTGACACAGGAGGAGGAGGAGGCGGCGCTACCCCAGGAGGAGGGGGGGGGGGGGGGGGGGCGCTCGCCCAGGAGGCGGAGGAGGAGGAAAATAAGGAGGAGGAGGAGGACGGCAAAAAGCAGTTGTTCCCGGGTGGCTCTCTGAAGTGAAGAAGACGAGGGGTCTCTACAAGGACGCAATGAGCCAGGTCAAGATGCTGGACGATATGCTGAACCTGCCCACTTGGGCGTCCGTGAAGTTGATGAAGGGTACCCTCGACGAGGCCTTGACTGAGGCTCATGGCGCAATGTGAAACATATCCTCGCCATCCCCACCCTGCTCACCCCCTGCAACACCGTTCTCCAGATCCGAATTTGGGCGCCTGCCCCCCCCCCCCCCCCCCTCCGAGGACCCGAAGCCCTAACCAAAACGTTTTACTCACAAGCCTTTGCCCCCCCCCCCCCCCCCCCCCCCCACACCCCCCACACACACACACACAACAACAATCATGCACGCGTTCATCCGTCTTGGCGGTCCACAACAACAATCATATGCACACTCATACGACGTATGACTGTCCGTATGAGTGTTACCGTGGTGCCGTGTTGGCGCATGAATGCCCGCATCAATAATACTAATATTTTCGTGCCGCGACCCCAGATGAACGACGCCATCCAGGGCGGGAGCTTGCACCAGCTGCTGATGACGAAAAACCTGCAGGACTACAGGAAGAAGGCCCCGCGGGGTGGCGGGGGCAGGGGTAGGGTAGCGGAGAGGATATGAGATGATATGAGGGGGAGCGGGCTGGATATGGCACGATGGGAGGATGCGGGAGTGAGCGAGCTGAATAGGGCAGGATGAGAGGATCTGTGAGGGAGGGGCCAGCAGGGGGGATGATGATGACAGGGTAGCGGTCGAGGCCCCCAAAGCCACGTTCGAAACGCAGTGCATTGCAGCGAACAAGATGCCGCCAACATCAAGAAGGTGTCTATGGAGGCGCGCGTTCGCTCCCGCCAGGGGCATGCCAGGGCAGACGAAGAGTTCCTTCAGAGCGCGCAGCCGAACATATGGTTCTGCTAAGAAGCAGCGCAAGGGGAAGAAGGCCGCTGGTGCTTGATGAGGCAAGGCGCGAGGCCAGGTCCGAGGTGTCGAGGTGCCGAGGGGGGCGCGTGGCCAGGTCCGAGGTGCCGAGGGTGACGGCGCGCATGGGCTAATGGAGGGGGAGGGGGGGGGGGCGGTGGGCCGCGCGGAAATGGGGGGAGAGGGGGAGAGGGGGCGGCGGCATGGAAGGGAAGGGGTGAGATGGTGTGAGAGGGCGGGCTTCGGAGGAGGGGGCAGGGCGCTGGAGTGGATATCGAGTGCGTCGGCCGCGCGCGGCGCAGTGTAGCACAGCGGCGCAGTGCCGGTGGCGGAGTTTAGGTCGCTGGCCAGGCCCGCCAACTTGCAGCGCATTTTGCAAGCGGCCGCGCCCCAGCTAGAAAGGCGGGGGGGGGGGTGACATTAGACAGCGGTGCGAACCTACCGTATGAGTCGCGTATGAGTTCCGTATGATTCCTATCTATGAATGTCACGAAACCATGTTATTTCACAGTGAAACCGCACCCCCGTATGAAAGTAGGCACCGCGCGAGTTCCGCATGAGTTTGCATGAGTGTTTCGGAGAGGGGGCGGAGGGGGGAGGCAGGGCGAGCAGCCGCGACATTCTGGTAACAAACCCAAGCATGCCAGCACGCCGCATTGCAGGGGGGGGGCGCTCGCAGGTGCAGCGGCGAGGGACGGGCTAAGCAGGGCAGTCTCGTGCCTGGGTGCGCGAGCCTGCGCGCGTGATCGTGGCGCGCGCGAGACGTGGTTTCCTAGGTGAGCAATGTTGCTAAATGCGTCGGCGCGCGCCATGCAACCCCTGTCTAGAACCCCCCTTGCGCGAAGATTGGCAAGGAGAGTCTCGCTGCGGGACTGTTCAGCGCATGCGCGCTGACGTTTCGGCATGCGCAGTGATATAGCCCTCGCCCCGCGTTCCCATTCCTTCACCTCGCCCCCCTTGCCCCATCGCGTCGACGACCCCCGTGAACCATCTTCTCCCGCCATCCCCCTCATATCGCCCTTCTCCTCCCTGTGCCCGTGCCTCGAGGGGGGGCTAGATCTGCGCGCGCAGCTGGCTTGCGCGCGTAAGCTGCGCGCGCGGGCGAATCGCGGGAGGGCAGCGATAGCTGCCTTGGCTCGAGGCCATGCCGCCTAAGGGGAAGCGCCGCCTGCGCTGGGGGAAGGGGTCGGCCGCATTGCTCCAAGCCGGTGTTTTGGTTCAAGGGCGACGGCGCTGCCAGACGAGATGCCGGCACGAATGCGTTTGAGGTTTTGTTGCTCGCGCGGGCATCCTGTAAGGAGCTATATGCGAAAGACTTCTGTATTATATGCTGGTACATGCAGCAATGCGGAGTTCCAGGGGGCAGATGGTCGACGCACGCTCTGCGACTTGGCCTTTCGTCTGGCAGGCACAAGAAAGATATGGGCAAACATTTGCCGCGAGGGGGGGGGGGGGGCCTTCCACCTTGCCCGCGCGCCAGCTTCTCTTGGCAAAGCCGCGCACGAACATTGTCGACTCGTGCCTTTTCGACAAGTGTTCGCCTCGGTCGCGTCCGAGGTCCCCTGAGATTCGGGGGGCGTTGGGGCACGGGGACTGGGATGACGCGCATTCAGTGATGTCGTTACCAGCGTACTGTGAGCACCCGCGCGCTGTGCAATGCAAGCGTGGCATTGGCAAGTTCGCGCTGCCGTTGTCGGTGTATCCCGACGGCGCGAGGTGCACTGCAATTACAGCGGGCAGAACCCATCACCTAGCTCTGGCCACCACAGCCAAGAGCGCCAAAAGGAACCCGCCATGACATTCATACGGCACCACGGTAACATTCATACGCGAACTCATACGGCGTATGAGTTTGCACATGAATCTTGCCGTGAAGCCTCACTTGAGCTCATGTCATCATGTCATGCGCATCGGCGCCCTTCCACGTGCAGGCGGATAGCATGTTGCAGGTGTCTGTGATCAATTTGATATCGGACACGAGGCACTTGATGGGTTTCTTGCGGTGGGGCGAGATGTGCGGGTGTGGGTGCGGCGGGTATTGCTCAAACAATGCAATGGCGCAAATCTTGTCGTTCCAGCTGCAATGCCTCATGCATGGGAAGGTGTTAGATGCTAGGCATGACGGTTCACCCTGGGGCCGCGATGAAAAACCCCAAACCAGGTTCGGCTTTCGAAGCGCAGTCATATACCTCAAGGGTGGCTGGGCAGAGCATGCGAAAGCTATGGGGCTGAACCAGTGGTCAAACATGCATGGCTGTTGCCCGTTCTGCAAAGTGGATTTAGACATGCTTAACTTCGTAGATGAGGGGGCGATGACGGAGGACGGCCACACGTTTCAACTAAATGAAGAGCACGAGTACGAGGAGGCATGCAGGAAATGCGAGCACAATGCTATTATTGGCTCAGTTGCGGTGCGAGACGCTGTCTGGGACCTGCTTGACCCAGTTGCCAAAACAAGGATTGCTATTGCGCAGGGGCATTGTGGTTGGAGGTGTAGCCTTGCAGGCGGGGGACGGGCTTGAGTCGTCGGTCGAATGGTTGATCCCGATGGAGTTTCGTCAACAGCAGCCTCCTTTCGCATGCGCATACTGGAGGCAGAGGGAGGACAGTCTGGGTAGGCCTTTAGATTGCGTCACGCATCGTTCGCCTCTGTTCAGCCGCGATATAGAAACAAACCCAGTACGGTCATTGGCCGTAGATTCCATGCATACTGTTTACCTCGGCGTGATGATGCACTTTGCATGTGCTGCTGTACTCAGGGTTATCGCCAACAACCCTTGGCGCGCACCTCCTGGTCTAATATGGAAACGCGTGGAAAGTGACATGTGCACGTGCTACGACCAAAAACAAATCCCCTTCCCCAGCCGCTTGAACCGTTTGATGGAGAACGCGTTTCCAGGCAAGCCTGATCCTGGTCACCCTGGGGGGCGCGCCAAACTAAAGGCGAGTGAGACGTATGCGTTCTTCATGTTCATCTGCTACCTATTGCATTCATACCCCAACAGCGAGGTGCGTCACTACAAAGATATGGTCGCTGCTGGGGATGTTCTGCAGAAGTGGATGGACCTGTGCAACCATGCGTGCGCTAGACCCACTGCTACGGAGTTTCAGGAGATGAGAGACCAGGGCCTCCGCTTTCTGATGCGATGCGATGATGCGCAGATCCACCTGACACCCAAATTCCATTTATCTGCACATCTTACTGTCAGGAGTGCGTGTTTTTTTGCTGCTTCACTTTCATTTCGCATCTTCGCCCCCCACTGCCCTCGCGTTGGTTCCATGTCTCGCCCGCCCCTTCTCGGCCTGCGCAAGTTCATCGTCCCGCCCCCGCTTGTCCTCGTCGTCTGGCACTTCCATTCCCGCCTTCGCCTCTTGGGACCTCTCGCCGCTGCCCTGCATGCCAGCCGCCGCCGCTTCTGCCATCCCTTGCCCGAGCTGCAAGGCATCGGAACCTTGAGTGCCGCCCCTCGCGTTCGAGATCCGAGCGTTTCGCTTGATTGTGCGGGGTCGCCAGACTTCGACGGGTAAACGAGAATCCGCGCGTGCAGATATCTGGGCATGCCAACAGTTTACGACACGTTTGTTGACGAGGCTTTGAACTATTTACTGCGATGCTGTTCCGAACGGGCTCATCGGAGTACAATGGAGCTGTCTGTATTTCAGTGTTTCGAAGTGATTGGAAGCCTGCACACCAATAACCTTCTGCATTCTAGCACCCGCGGTCGACCCCCGTCAGGCAGGCACCCGAAGGACGTTGGCCCAGTGGATGGCGGTGGCGACGGGCGCGGGTAGGAGGGCGGCGGCGCTGGAGTTTGCTGGCATTTCGAATGCAGGAAAAATCCACGGGCACAGATGAGCAGGCATGCCATTCGAAGGGGCGTGGGGCATGGGGGGGGGGGGGGGGGGGGGGGGGGGGGGGGGGGGGGGGGTGGGGGGTGGGATGGCAGGGCCTCAGGCGAAGGGGTGAGGGAGTGAGGGCCCGATAGGGGAGGGGGTGGTGGATGGTGGATTGCGGGGCGGGGGAGGGGTGGGCGAGGGCGCCCCTTTGGCGACAGCGCGGTAACATTCATAGGGCACCACGGTAACAATCATACGCGCATGAATGTCACCGTGGACTCGTCCGCGCGCTCGAGGGCGCGCCCCTTCGCCTGCTCGCCAGCGCCGCGCTCCTAGGGCCCACGCCGGCTACGCGCGACGCGGCCCGCGGGGCGCGATGGCGCGAGCTGGCGGCGTCCAGGCGTCGACGGACACGCAGTCGTTTGGAGGGGAGACAAAGGCTGAGGGCGCGCGCGTCATTGCCGCACTGCGAGGAGGAGATTTGCTGAGGACGCATGCCGCCACTAGGAAAAAAACACACGGAAAAAGAAGCGCACTGCAGAAGAGTTCGAGAAAGAGGTGGCCGACGCGATTGCTCGCGCAAGCCAGCTAAACGACAAGGCCGAGAGAGCATCTAGGGTTGCTCGAATCATGACCACAGCGGAGCTCGATATCTCTCGGCAGATCAGGGCGCTCAGGATTAAGGCGACGCCGTCGTCGTCTGCATTCGCCCCTTCGTTCTCCTCCTCTCTCCTCCTCTCTCCTCCCCTTTTCTTCCACCCTCCTTCCCTGATCGTCCTCCCCATTCAGCTTCGTCCCACTTGCCGCGCCTCGCCGCCTGCCGCCCCCCCCCCCCCCCCCCCCCCCCCCCCGCCCCCCGAGGCAAGAGAAGAGCAGGGGCAATCGACGGGCGCCGCCGAGAGGGCTGCCTGCGCAGGAACGGAGGGGCGAACGAGCGGAGAGGAGGCGAAGAAGCGGCGAGGCGAGGATGCGGAGGAGCGGCGAAGGGATGGCGGCACCATCTTGGGGCTGAATTGGGCTCAGGGCGAGGAGATTGTCACGGCCCAAACGCGCCTGCCAAATGCATCGCAAATCTTGGGCAGCGGGTTGGCGGCAGACGAAGAGCAGGCCAGGGGGCTGCTCAGCTACGGCGCGACTTTCCTGAGACGGACCGCCGAGCAGTCCAGGAGTGCGCCCCAGGGGAAGGCGCCGACTCCGAGGGTAGCAGGGGCCGGGAGGAGTAGGGCACATGAGGAAGCCGACAGGAGCAAGACGGAGATGCCGGCTCATATGAGCGCGAAAGAACAGACGAAAGGTTTTGTCGCTAAGAGTCACCTTAAGAAGAAGGTGGAGGCAGCGGAAGGAGGCGAGGGGGAGGAGGCAGCGGAAAGAGGCGAGGGGAAGGCTCGAGGCGAGTTGGCGCTGTCGGAAGGCGACACGGCGAAGGCAAGGGTTTTTTGAAAGGGTCAGTGGAGTAGTTGGAAGAACCACGCAGATCCCATTCTGCGCGACGAGGCCGAGGCGAAGGCAATTGCAGCAGAACCCCGACGACCCGTCACGCCACCACGCCGATCAGAAATACAAAAGTCAGCATCGGCCCCGCCGAAAGCCAGGCCATCTCAGAAGCAACAGGGCAGCCGCGGCTCGTGGGGCAGCTGGGGCTCGCAGTGGGAGACAGGCAGCTGGCGTGGATGGCAGGGGGGCGCAGCTTGGAAATGGGAGGCACGAGGCTGGGGCTGGCAAGATCGAGGAGGCAACGAGCGAGGCTGAGCTGTGGCCCGCGGGCGCGCGCGGCGCCGTTGCGCCAGCGGTCCCGTGTAAATCGTCGCCCGTATCTGCGTCGTCGTCTTCCTCTCTTTCCCCCCCCGCTCCCGCCCCGCCCCCCTCGATCTCTTCCCCCTCGCACCGTCTCGAACTCTCCGGCACGATTTTGATATTCATACAGGGCCGCCAAACATCCATACGCGCACTCATACGGCGTACGAGTGTGCGTGTGAGCGCGCATATGCACACTCATGCGCACGCTCATGCAGAAAGAGGTTGGTGGCGGGGGGCAAGTGTTGAAAAAGGATGTTGGATATTGGGATGCTGGGAATCTAAAGGCCGAGGGGTCTCGCCGCTGCTGCCGCCCGTCGCCCTCCTCCGCGCCGCTGACGCCGTTCCAGGGTCAAGCGGTTTCGCGCCCCCGCCCGAGGTGGCGATCGCCCCCGCCCGAGGAGGCGAGGCGAGCACCCGAGGAGGATTGATGAACGGGCGCGATCAGATATCGAGCGACGACGAGATGCATCCATCGTCTGAGGAGGATTCGCCGACACTCCCGCCCGCCAGCTTCCGTTTCAAGTTGTTCAAGATGAAGTGGCAGGTGGCGGACTACAACCCTTTCACCAAGCAGCTGATGTTCAGGGACGTCACGGACGAGGAGCTGGGGTGATCCCAGGGGGGGGGGGGGGGGGGGGGGGGGGGGGGGGGGCGCGCATCGGGGGTCACGGGACGCCCCCCCCCCCCCCCCCCCCTCCTCCCCATCTCCTCCTGTCCTTTATCACCCCTTGTCCTCCACCCTCTTCCCCCTTCTCCCCCTCCAATCCCTCCTCCTCTTCCCCCACTCCCCTCCTCCTCCACCTCCTCGTCGGTATCCCAATCCTTCCCCTCCTCCTCTGATGCCGTTCCCCTTTCTCTCTCTCTATCTCTCCATATCTCTCTATGTGCAGAGATATTTCTCTCTCTCTCTCTCTCTCTCTCCATCGCTCTCTCTCTCCTTCTCTCTCCCTCTCTCTCTATCTCTCTCTCTCTCTCTCTCTCTCTCTCTCTCTCTCTCTCTCTCTCTCTCCCTCTCTCTCCTCGCTCCCTCTCTCTCCCCCTCTCCCTGCCCCGCTCGCCGTGCATCCCTTCCGGGGCCTCCCCCCCCCCCCCCCCTTCGCGCGGGGGGGGAGGAGGGGGGGGGGGGGGGGGGGGGGGGCGGCATAGGAGCACACAATGATGAAGATTGGCCTGCACACCGTGCTGCGCAACCTGGGCACGACGCACAAGTGCCCGAGGACGAGCAGGCCGCTGAACGCGAACGAGAGGGCCCAGGACACGGGGCGTCGGAACGTGCAGATGATATTGGCGGAGCAGTTGGAGAGCATGGTGGACCACCGCACTCAGCTGGCGATCAAGGCTTGGCACGACGAGCTGCGCACCATGCACGGCCACGAGATGTCCATGGAGGACAGTGAGATGAGGGAAGGGGAGGGGGGGGGGCAATGATGAGGATGAGGAGGGGAAGTGGAGGAGGATGATGAGAATGAGTATGATGAGGATGACGATGAAGATGAGGATGAGGATGAGGATGATGATGATGACGATGATGATGATGACGAGGCGGATGAGGGTAAGGAGGATACTGATGATGAGGAGAAGGTTGAGGATGATGATGGATGACAAGGGTGGTGAGGAGAATGATGAGGAGGAGGATGAGGAGGGAGCGGGATGTAGTCAGGAGGGGGAGGGAGGGGGGTGATGAGGAGGAGGAGGAGGAGGGGGAGGAGGAGGAGGTGCGGGGAGGAGGGAGGAGGAGGGAGGATGATCGGGGGACTGGGAGCTGGGCGAGGGCGGCGAGGGCGGATGGGGGGTGCCAGGGAGGGTGAACGATGGTTGACCCCTCCCCCGCGAGGATTGCATCAGGCTCGAGGTGCAGAGGACGCTCGATGAGGCTGGGCCTGAGGTGAGGAGGAGGGTCGAGCAGAACGAGGCCATGGCGGAGCTCGACAGGGGGATCGCAGCGGCAGGCCCAGTGCAGCTGCGCTAGGAGCGAGGCCAGGAGCGAGGCTAGGAGCGAGGCCAGCAAGGCTAGGAGGCTAGGAGCGAGGCCAGGAGCGAGGCTAGGAGCGAGGCTAGGAGCGAGGCTAGGAGGCTAGGAGCGAGGCCAGCGAGGCTAGGAGCGAGGCCCGCGGAGCGCGGGTGCGACGCGCAAGGAGACGAGCGCGCTCGGGCCGCGGAGCGCGGAGAAATCGGCATCTCTTCATCCGTCATTCTTTCAGCTTCCACTCCTCTGCCGCCCCCTCTTCTCACCCCTCCCTTTCCCTCTCGCACTCCCCTCCTCTGCATTTCCCTCCCGCTGCGCTTTTGCCTCCCCTTCCCCGACCCCCATCCCGCCCCGCCCTCCCCCCGCCCTTCCCTCCCCTCGCCCTTCCCTCCCCCGCTTCCTGCCCCAACTCGGCGATCGCCCCCCGTCAGCCCAGGTCGCCATGCGGCGTTCGTCCTCGCATTAGCGGCGCGGTGACGGATTTGATTATGCGCATCCCGCCCCCGTGCCTGGGTCGCATTCTCGCGCCCCTCCTCGCCCAGTCGATCGTCGTCGTCGTCCTCGTATCCCTCATCATCCTCTTCGCCGCGTGATGATGACGATGATGACGATGATGACGAAGATGGTGAGTATGACGATGGCGACTATAAAAATTGGGTTGGCGACCGCGATGACATCTCATATCGTGATAATGATGTATTCGCCATGCCATACATAACTATATATACACAAGCTCAACATAATAGATCCTGTAAACTATGTGATAGATCCTGGATCGGAGTCCCCGACCTGAGCATACATGCAGGATCTACGGTGTAGATCCTGGGGCCCTGTTGGACAGGCCGGCTTGTGGCCGGCTGAAGGCCAGCTGGAAACCGTCTGAATTCAGGCTCCGGCCGGCCGAGGGCCGGCTGGAAGCCGTCCAGGGGCCGGCTTTGGTGGGCTGGCTGAGGGCGGCGCGCGGGCGTCGCGAGGGTCGGCCCCTCGCTGGCCAGAGGGCGGCCGGGCTATAAAGCTGACCGAAGACTGATTGGGCTCCGCGCCGGGCGCAGGCTGAATTATCGGCCGGCGAAAAGCGGGCCCGCGCGCGGGTCGGGGGCGGGCCGCGGGCCGGGGCGAATCCGGCGCGGAGACAGGCCACGACAAGCCGGCACCCGGCCCACGTGGAGCCGCGAACCAGCCCAGGGTCGGCGCGGGGAGTTGGGCGGCGTCCCAAGCGCAAGTTTGCGAATAAATCTGCGGCCAAGGCGTTCGTCCTTCCCGTCTGCCGCCTTCCTGCCCTGCTGCCCCCGCCCATTTCCCGAGCGGCAGAGAGGGGCGTTTTTTCCCCGCATGCTTCGTGGGATTCTGGTTTTCTTCCCTGCCGCGCCGCGCCCGCGACACACACCTCACTCTTCGTGCAGCACAGCTCAGCACAGCACAGTACATCACAGCACAGCACAGCTCAGCTCAGCACAGCACACAGCTCAGCTCAGCTCAGCACACAGCACAGCTCAGCGCAGCTCAGCACAGCCCAGCACGGCTCAGCTCAGCACAGCACAGCACAGCTCGTGGCACTTTCTCGACACCACAGGGGGTGCGCAGGGGTTGGTCTCTCAGCTCGGCCGCTATCCACGACACTGGCGCAAAGCCTAGCAGGCGTGGCACTTTCTCGACACCACAGGGGGTGCGCAGGGGGTGGTCTCTCAGCTCGGTCGCTATCCACGACACTGTCGCAAAGCCTAGCAGGCGTGGCACTTTCTCGACACCACAGGGGGTGCGCAGGGGGTGGTCTCTCAGCTCGGCCGCTATCCACGACACTGGCGCAAAGCTAGCAGGCGTGGCACTTTCTCGACACCACAGGGGGTGCGCAGGGGGTGGTCTCTCACCGCGGTCCCTATCCACGACACTGGCGCAAAGCCTAGCAGGCGTGGCACTTTCTCGACACCACAGGGGGTGCGCAGGGGGTGGTCTCTCAGCTCGGCCGCTATCCACGACACTGGCGCAAAGCCTAGCAGGCGTGGCACTTTCTCGACACCAGGGGGTGGCAGGGGGTGGTCTCTCAGCTCGGCCGCTATCCACGACACTGGCGCAAAGCCTAGCAGGCGTGGCACTTTCTCGACACCACAGGGGGTGCGCAGGGGGTGGTCTCTCAGCTCGGCCGCTATCCACGACACTGGCGCAAAGGCTAGCAGGCGTGGCACTTTCGCGACACCACAGGGGGTGCGCAGGGGGTGGTCTCTCAGCTCGGCCGCTATCCACGACACTGGCGCAAAGGCTAGCAGGCGTGGCACTTTCTCGACACCACAGGGGGTGGGCAGGGGGTGGTCTTTCAGCTCGGCCGCTATCCACGACACTGGCGCAAAGGCTAGCAGGCGTGGCACTTTCTCGACACCAAAGGGGGTGGGCAGGGGGTGGTCTCTCAGCTCGGCCGCCATCCACGACACTGGCGCAAAGCCTAGCAAACGTGGCACTTTCTCGACACCACAGGGGGTGGGCAGGGGGTGGTCTCTCAGCTCGGCCGCTATCCACGACACTGGCGCAAAGCCTAGCAGGCGTGGCACTTTCTCGACACCACAGGGGGTGCGCAGGGGGTGGTCTCTCAGCTCGGCCGCTATCCACGACACTGGCGCAAAGCCTAGCAGGCGTGGCACTTTCTCGACACCACACGGGTGCGCAGGGGGTGGTCTCTCAGCTCGGCCGCTATCCACGACACTGCCCCAAGACCCGAACAGCGGCCTTTCGCGACAAGGAAACACAGGGGTCGCAGGGGTGGTCCTCTCAGCTCGGGCCGCTACCACGACACTGGCGCAAAGGCTAGCAGGCGTGGCACTTTCGCGACACCACAGGGGGTGCGCAGGGGGTGGTCTCTCAGCTCGGCCGCTATCCACGACACTGGCGCAAAGCCTAGCAGGCGTGGCACTTTCTCGACACCACACGGGGTGCGCAGGGGGTGGCCTCTCAGCTCGGCCGCTATCCACGACACTGGCGCAAACCTAGCAAGCGTGGCACTTTCTCGGCACCACATGGGGGTGCGCAGGGAGTGGTCTCTCAGCTCGGTCGCTATCCACGACACTGTCGCAAAGCCTAGCATGCGTGGCACTTTCTCGACACCACAGGGGTTGGGCAGGGGGTGGTCTCTCAGCTCGGCCGCTATCCACGACACTGGCGCAAAGCCTAGCAGGCGTGGCACTTTCTCGACACCACAGGGGGTGCGCAGGGGGTGGTCTCTCAGTTCGGCCGCTTTCCACGACACTGGCGCAAAGCCTAGCAGGCGTGGCACTTCCCCCCCCCCCCCCCCCCCCCCCCCCCCCCCCCCCCCCCCCCCCCCCCCCCCCCCCCCCTCCCCCCCCCCCCCCCCCCCCCCCCCACCCCCCGGAGGGGGTGGTCTCTCAGCTCGGCCGCTATCCACGACACTGGCGCAAAGCCTAGCAGGCGTGGCACTTTCTCGACACCACAGGGGGTGCGCAGGGGGTGGTCTCTCAGCTCGGCCGCTATCCACGACACTGGCGCAAAGCCTAGCAGGCGTGGCACTTTCTCGACACCACAGGGGATGCGCAGGGGGTGGTCTCTCAGTTCGGCCGCTATCCACGACACTGGCGCAAAGCCTAGCAAGCGTGGCACTTTCTCGACACCACAGGGGGTGCGCAGGGGGTGGTCTCTCAGCTCGGCCGCTATCCACGACACTGGCGCAAAGCTTTGCAGCCGTGGCACTTTCTCGACACCACAGGGGGTGCGCAGGGGGTGTTCTCTCAGCTCGGCCGCTATCCACGACACTGGCGCAATGGCTAGCAGGCGTGGCACTTTCTCGACACCACAGGGGGTGCGCAGGGGGTGGTCTCTCAGCTCGGCCGCTATCCACGACACTGGCGCAAAGCCTAGCAGGCGTGGCACTTTCTCGACACCACAGGGGTGCGCAGGGGGTGGTCTCTCAGCTCGGCCGCTATCCACGACACTGGCGCAAAGCCTAGCAGGCGTGGCACTTTCTCGACACCACAGGGGGTGCGCAGGGGGTGGTCTCTCAGCTCGGCCGCTATCCACGACACTGGCGCAAAGCCTAGCAGGCGTGGCACTTTCTCGACACCACAGGGGGTGCGCAGGGGGTGGTCTCTCAGCTCGGCCGCTATCCACGACACTGTCGCAAAGCCTAGTAGGCGTAGCACTTTCTCGACACCACAGGGGGTGCGCAGGGGTGGTCTCTCAGCTCGGCCGCTATCCACGACACTGGCGCAAAGCCTAGCAGGCGTGGCACTTTCTCGACACCAAAGGGGGTGGGCAGGGGGTGGTCTCTCAGCTCGGCCGCTATCCACGACACTGGCGCAAAGGCTAGCAGGCGTGGCACTTTCTCGACACCACAGGGGGTGCGCAGGGGGTGGTCTCTCAGCTCGGCCGCTATCCACGACACTGGCGCAAAGGCTAGCAGGCGTGGCACTTTCTCGACACCACAGGGGGTGCGCAGGGGGTGGTCTCTCAGCTCGGCCGCTATCCACGACACTGGCGCAAAGCTAGCAGGCGTGGCACTTTCTCGACACCACAGGGGGTGCGCAGGGGGTGGTCTCTCAGCTCGGCCGCTATCCACGACACTGGCGCAAAGCCTAGCAGGGAACATTCGCGACGAGGGCCCAGAACGCAGGATTGTGCATATACGTATATATATATATATATATATATATATATATATATATATATATTATACATACATAATAAGCAAACACATAAGGTTTATATTAAGTATGTGGGGTTCCTCGGTAGCGTAATTGGCTTGCCGTTTCCCCCGCGCGTCCGCGGCCGGGCTACTGGTCGCCGCCCCGGCCCCCGTCCGGGGGGCCCCGCCAGACTTCAGGGTGCCGGGGTTCGCCTTCCCTATGATCCAGGACGTGAACATTTTGTGGTGCCAGAGCTCGTGGTCGCGTTTCTTCGAAGTTTTGAGCTCGCTCTTCAAGTCCTGGACGGCGGTCTTCAAGTCCTGGGCGGCGGTCTGCAGTTCGGCATTATGTTCGGTGAGTTTTTGAAGTTTCCGTTGTAGTTGGTTGGTGGCTCGGTTGTCTCCTGTCGTTCGGCAGGCGAGGGCCCTCTGCAGGTTCCTCTTGTCCTCGCTCAGGCTGTCCACTTTGGCGCCGAGGTCCCGAAGCCTACGGGCGGGCGATCGCACCCATTGCCCGCCGCCGTTCCCTGCTGCTCGGTCTACGGCAAGGGCGCGGGGGCCCCCGCGGGACTGAGCAACTGGAGCGAACAGGGCGGGAGTGGGCAAGCGCTGCCCCGCCCGGCCTCCCGTTCTCTTTGGCGCAAGGGGAGGGCGACGAGGCTATCGAAACAGGCGGGGGTGCACAGGCGGAAGATGCCACGAACGCCCCATGGTGCACCTGTGGCCGGGCCCTCGTGAGAGAGCAAATCTTGAGGGCGCCCCAGGCGGAAACGGCCAGACAAACTCAAGACAAGACGTCTCGGAGCCCAGAGGTCCGAAGATGCCCCATGGGAAATGGGCTGGGTCACTTCGAAAACCGCACATGGGATGCCCCAGCATGGCCCATGCAGGCCCAAAGAGGGCTACAAAACGGCCCCCAAGATTGTCCAAAGAGCGGAAGTTCGACATATTCATGTATGAATGATTCGCCCCCGTCGTCATCTTGGTCGCTAGCCATCGCCTTCGCCCCCATCGTTCTCCTCCTCCTCCTCCTCCTCGTCGTCTTCCTTTTCCCGTCCAGCCCTCGTCCTTCTCCTGATCCCCCAGGTCTCCCCGTCTGCGTCTCCTGATCCTTTTCCTCCTCCTCTACCTCGTCTTGCTTCTCCTTCTCATCTCCTTCATGCTTGAAACCATCATCACCGTTATAATCATCATCGTCGCCACCACCATGATCATCATTCTCGCCGTCATCACCACCGTCCTTCCCGCTGCTGTCCACATGTCCACATCATCGTGACCATCATCAGTAACATCATCATCATCATCATCAGTGCCGTCATCACTATCAACATCATCCGATTCATCACCCTTCATCATGATCATCTGCATAATCACCATCATCATCCTTCTCACCATCACCATCGTCATCATCGGCATCGTCATCATCATCAACCCCCCCCCCCCCCCCCCGTCTCCGCAACTCCGCACCATCATCGTCGTCGCCATCATGATCATGATCACCATCATGCAGCATCATAATCATCATCACCACCACCACAACAAACACCACCGCCATCACCATCACCATCACCATCATCATCATCATCATCATCATCTACATCTACATCTACATCTACATCTACACCTGAAGGCCCTCGGCCATACTAATTGTTAGCAGCACATGTAAGTCGGTTATAAGTAAGAGTAAGTTATAACCATTAGTAATGTTACTAAGTCGGCTAACTCGGGCGGTGCATTTGGAGGTAGATAGCTTGAGTTAGCGAAGTTGCTAGCTTCGCTAACTTTTACATGCTTACTTGAAAACAGAGCTGCTGCATCGGGTTTTCCTTGGATGTTGCCTCCAGAAACGCATGCATGTGTTTGGATTTTCGGGATCACGCATATCGGAAATCATGATCCAGACTTGCGTGCGAACGCATTCAGAATATTGTATCGAGCGTCACAAGAATGTTGTGCATTGCAAATGCAACGTATCATTTCGAATTCGCAACCCTCTGTTGCACATGTTTTGAATGTCGCTAGAGTTTGGGCTCCAGCCGTTTGGGCGAGGATTGCTGCTGGCGCTTGTGGCGTCCTCCTGCACGCGGCGTGATGAACGCCTCCCGTGAACAGCAGATCGCGGAGGTCCGCCCCAAGATGATGGCCATCAAGGACATGCACTTGCATCCTGATGCAGCGGTGGTCTCATTACTTGAAGACGTATGCAGCATTGCAAGAGGCATAGACTGCCTGAGGGTAGAAAAATGCACTCGAAGTATATGATGGTGTGCACAGAGAACCGTTACGGAGATGGAATCATTCCGAGCGAGGTTATGGATTTGATTTCCAAGATCTCCAAACATGGATTCAAGAACTCAGCCCTCCAGAATCCAGCGTGCATGGAACTTCCACCAGTGGGCACGCCTGAGTACAATACAATCAAGAACTTCAATTTCAAAATAATGGAGGACTCAGCGGGCCAGCTGCCGCAGCATGATTGCGATGCAAAGTTCGCATCCTATACGTGCGGCCACACATCCATGGGTTTGCGTTGCATCAACGCAGGGGTTCCAGTACCCACGGTCATGCCAGAGCGTTTCGACAGAATCTCGCACCAAGGGAAATTGTCACTGGCGAGGTTACGGGAGGTTCAACCAGGCTACGCTAAGGCGTGTGACGAAGGAATTGAGTGGAAGGTCTTTCGGTACGAGTTCGTGAAGGAGTTCCCGTGGATTAGTAATCTTGCTCAGGAGGCTGGCAACGCAGGCCAACAAATTGCCAGATGCGAATCTCGCATGAGTCTCATGTACAAGATCGCAGCAATTGCCAACCGACACCACACGGGTGGCACCATGATCGGTTGGGATAGTGTGATCCGCGAGGCGACTCGCGCAGGCTCTCTCTTTCCTGGGGAGATCGATGGCTTAGTAAAAGATGTGAAGGAGTTGTCTGGCGGCCTCGGCAACCCGATCTTTCTGAGCGAGCTTCGCGACTTCTCGCGGCAGCTGACCCCCCAGTGCGTGGTCACGGGTTCAATGGCGAAGTCTCTCGCCGAGGTGCAGTTCAAGCATGAGGGGGCCGCTGCGACATTCAAGCTCGCATGCACGAAGGCGATGACATGTGCGACGGGTAAGTTCGCGAGGGATGGCCATCAGATGCTTTTGAAGCCAGGCGACGTGGCCGCCTTGTCGAGCGATAAGAAGTCTACGATTGTAATGGTGGCCGATGAATTTCTTCAGAAAGTGCGACAGATCGCATGCGGTGAGGGCATCGCGGCAGACACGGTCGCCTACGGCACCATCGTGGGATTGACTGACGCTCGCGTAGTTCATTTCGTGTTCAACAAGCCCGATGAGCGCTTAGGCACTTGCAAGACGCTGAATGACATCGGGGTCAGCTTCACCACTGCGTTGGCAACGCACGTTGGCAACGCAGTTGCTAGCCCATGGACGCAGATCGGTCGCGAGGGCGCATCCAAAGCCGTGACAGGGCAGGCGCGTAGCTCAGATGTGAAAGAGCACACCGCTTCGGGCAAGTGGTCGAACCAAGTGGACAAGCTCAGTGACAAGGGGTTTGAGGTTGGCGCCACAGTCGCCTTGGCGAGCGACACCTTGGGTGAGAACATTTACGAGCTGATCTCCATCGACGCTGCGACTGGCGTGAAGTTGAAGCTTCAGGCCACGGGCAGTGCGACATGCCACCCCATCGACGACTTCTTACGTGGCAAGTTCGTCGTGTCCACGATTATGAAGGACAGTCTTGCGACCTCGTCGCAATGCATGTGGAATGCATATACACCCCCACACCTTTGAATTCTCGTTCGTCGTTCCCTCATCTCATTTGGCTCTGCGTCGTCATGTCTCATCTTTTTTTTCCCGCTGCTCCCCCATAGAGGAAACGATCGACAAGTTCGCTGATCATGGCCCCCTCAAGTCTGTCGATTACCAGTGGGGTATCGAGGAGGCCAAAATCAGGCTGGCCTTGGATGATGCATACAGCCAGAACGGCAACTGTCTCAAGTACTTGAGTGGCGTGATTACACCTGTTAAGCTTCGTGCTCTCACCGTAACGCGTTCGTTTGAGGCTGAAGAGCTGGTGCTTGCCCCACTCTCTTCGGCAATCTACTTGAAGCAGCAGACTGATATAGTTCAGTGTGGGCATGTGTTCATGAAGACATACAAGGACCCCAAGGGATTGACGTTCAATATCGTGTTGGCCCCCAGTGGTGGCATCAAGATGCCTAAGGCTGAGACGAACACTGGCGTTGGAGGGCTGAAGCAGGCACCGTCTTCGCTCGCCATCCCCTTCTGGCTCGTACAGGATTCAGGTGAGCACGGCGCCCCCAACATGAAGCTCAAGACCGTCAAGTCTACAGCTGCCCCATCAGTGTATGTACCAATTTTGACAAACAAGTGCGCCATCAACAAGGGCGATGTCCTTAGCGCCCAGCTGGCATCGCTCATGTCCAAGCGCAAGGTAGACGATGTGCCTGCTGCGCCCGCGGCTAAGAAGGCCAGGAAGCGATGAGGCTCGCGTGTTGGCAGCATCGGTTACACATACCATGTGTCGTGGGGGGTGTTTATGAAATGTATGAAAGCATCGTCGGTATCGTTCCTCTGCAATCGTTGCATCATTGCGTCAACACGCATCGGACTCGTCTGCAATTGTCCATTGCATCGGCCCGCAGGCGTTTGGCTGTGTCCAAGCGAGTGCACGCTGCATCTGCGCACGCACTGCAGCTGCAGATGGCAGTGAGCGCGCAGCTCCGCACGGTCATCGAGGGGGGCGGCCTTAAGGATCGCGAGCCATGGGTCCCGAGGGCGGTGATGCATACGGCAGGGGGGCTCTTCGTGGAGCTGTCGAGAGCGGGTAGGCAGCTGCAAAAATTTATATCTGTGCCCAACCCCACCAAGAGCCAATCGCCTCTGGCGACAAATTCGTTTTTCGATCAGATCTTGAAGATGCGCAACGCCGCTTGCACCGAGGCCATTTGGGACCACTTGAAGCAGGCCGACCCATTGCTTCAGCAAGATTGCGACAGGGCCAGCGTCATTAAGAACAATAGGAGTTCTCTGGATATGTCGCAATCGTGGACGCTTCGCGTATTCCCACCAGGTGAGGAGGAAGGAGAGGAGGAGGATGATACATTGGATGATGAGGTGGAGTGGCGGGGGAGGGGGGCGAGGAGGAGGGGCGGAACCAGAGGGGGATGGTGGAGGAGAAATGGGAGGAGGGAAAGGGGAGGAGGAAGGAGCATAAGGATGACAAAAAAAAAGGATGAGGAGGAGGAATAGGAGATGCCTTAATTCGCTTGCGTGAATAGGCCGCTCTTGGACCACTCTTGGATCGATCTCTTGACCTTGAGACTTCTTGGGCAATCTTGGATCGCGTGATATCTTGGACAAGCTTGGGCAATCTTGGGTCGCGTGATACCCATGCCTGCATGTTGAGGCATCGCGTGATGTTGGGACATATCCGTGGACATCTTGAAGTATATATGAGCCCCTCTTGGAACCACCGTCCAGGCAAACCACTCCCCCAAGGGGGTGAAGGGCGTAGAAGAGAACGCATTCTAGACATGTGCCCTAACGTGATGGTGGTCCACCAGAAACTGTCTCGATATATATGCCCGCAGTCCAGTGCGACCATGGTGATGAGCATTTGCATCGCGATGCAGTTACCTTGAAGCTTCTGTTTGAGCTGAATGCTACTAAGAAGGTGTGGGTCGAATGTACGCCAACGGGACTTGAGTACATACGGGTTGCATCTATCGCAGCAGCGGTTTCATGCAGTCAGGAGGCAACACATCGCTTGCGGTCAGCACCAGCAGGGGTGGAAGGTGTGAAATGCGACAAACGTCGCAGGACGGTGTTCATGGTGGTCGACGGCAAGCGTCTGCAGGAGCGAGTGGACGATTGGACTCCCACGTACATCAACAACGCAGCCCAATCCCTTCGTGATCGCTTAGATAACGAGGCACGTGATGAGGCTGAAGCTGATGGGTCCGAGGAGTACTATGACCCGCCAGTCGCAGCAGGCGATGGCTCGCCACCAGGCGATGGCTCGCCACCAGGCGATGGCTCGCCACCAGGCGATGGTTCGCCAGGCGATGGTTCGCCGCCAGGTGATGGTTCGCCAGGCGATGGTTCGCCACCAGGTGATGGGCCGCCCTCTGTTTTCACTCGCCGGCGGGAGATGCGCCAGACGACGCTTAGCTTCCAGTAGCTCCACTCCCTCTTCGCCTTCCCACCTCCCCTTCCCTCTCCCTCCAATCTCTATTCTATTTTTGCCTCGCGTGCTCAGTCCGAATCTGGCCCCGCTGGCGGCGGGGACTCAGTAACAGAACTCAGCTCAAGATGCGGAGGGCCATCGTCGCGCATGCCGCTGTTCGGCACATCGGCGCCCCTGCCCATGCTCATGCCCTTGCCCTCGTCGGGGCCCTTGCCGCCATCGTAGCCCCCGCCGCTGTCGAGGGCCGTCGCCTTGCCCTTACCACCGTCGTTAATGCTCTTGCCACCGTTGTAGCCCTCGCCATCGTCGTAGCCCTGGCCACCGTCGTAGACCTTGTCACCGTCGGTGCTGCCCTTGCTACCATCGTAGCCCTTGCCACCGTCGTAGTAGCCCATGGCCTCGTCGTCGATGCCCGTGCCACCGTCGTAGCTTGTACAGCCGCGACCGATGCCATCAGCACCCTTGCCATCGTCGTAGCCCTTTTCGTAGCCCTTGTCGTAGCCCTTGTCGTAGCCATTGACGTAGCCCGTGTCGTAGACCGTGTCGTAGCCCTTGCTCGAGCTGCCGTACGGGTCGTAGCCTTTGTCGCTGCCCTTGCCGCCGTCGTAGCCTTTGTCGAAGCCCTTGCTCGAGCTGCCCTTGGCGCTGCCCGTGCCACCGTCGCCCTTGTCGTCGGCCTTGCCGCTGTCCGACATCATGTCCTGCAGCCCGTCACGCTGCTCCTTCGCCAGCCTGATGTGGCCCTTGCCGCTGTCGCCGTCTTTGTCGCGGCCCTTGCCGCTGCCGTCATTCTCGCGGCCCTTGCCACTGTCGTAGCCCTTGCCCTTGCCACCGTCGTAGCCCTTGCCCTTGCCATCGTCGTAACCCTTGCCACCGTCGTCGTAGCCCTTGCCATCGCTGTCGTAGCCCGTGTCGTAGCCCTTGTCGTAGCCTTTGTCGTAGCCCTTGTCGTAGCCTTTGTCGTAGCCCTTGTCGTAGCCTTTGTCGTAGCCACTGTTGTCGTAGCCACTGTTGTCGTAGCCAATGTTGTCGTAGCCCTTAATCAAGAGCTCGGTGACGTCGAGCAGCCTGTCTGTGATCCGCCGCTCCCGCTGGAGCTCCTGTATGGAGGGCGAAAATCCGCCGACCTCCCTCCTCCTCCTCCTCCTCCTCCTCCTCCCCCCCCTCCTCCTCCTCCTCCTCCTCCTCCTCCTATTCCTTCTCCTCCTCCTCTTCCTCCTCATCATCCTCGTCTTCCTCCTCGTCCTCCTCATCCCCCTTCATCCTTCTCCTGTGGCTCTCACCCCAGCAGTCCTCGTGCAGGCGGCTCAGCGCCTCGGCGCTGTCATGGCACGCCATGGCCGCGCGCGCCACCGCGCGCGGCCACGCCCCCCTGGGAGGAGAAAGGGGTCCTCCAGGGGGCCTCGGTCCAGAAACAGCAGCGCGCGCAAATGGGGGGAGGGGGGGGGGGTGCGATTCAGGTGAGGGGGCGATTCGGGTGAGGGGGCGTGGCTGCGTCGCGAATCGTTTCGCGCTGTGCACTCATGGGTGCATGCAGCAATGCATGCGTTGTTTCAGAGTTTACTTGGGGATGTGAACTTGAAAATGAGATGCGTTAACATCGTCGCCTGCGTTCGCTCGAGACAGCCTCGCAATTAACTCAGCATCACACGACCTCACAATGAACCCAGTACCGCGAACCATGTCTTGGTTATGGTATGCCATGCAATGCTACGCTATGATGTGAATATCCCTCCCCGACCTCATCCTCCTCCGTTGCCGCCGCCGTTTAGGCCCGAGCGTTGCTTGGGTCGCGACAGTGCGCGACCAGCTGCAGCGCTCCACGCGCAGCAGCTACCAGCGCTCCGCGCGCAGCAGCACCAGCTGCATCAGCACCACCAGTGCATCCAGCAGCTCCACGCGCAGCAGCACCAGCTGCAGCAGCGCCACCAGTGCAACCAGCAGCACCACCCGCAGCAGCATCACCAGTGCAACCAGCAGCACCATGGCGGACGAGACCGCGGTGACGCTGCTCCTGGAGGCGGCGGAGGATCTCAGCCAGCGGCGGCGCGCCGCGGCCGCCAAGGTCTTGCAGCCCACCAGCAAGGTGGCCCCTCGGCCGCCAAGCACGCCGCCGACGGCGAAGGTCTTGGCGAAGTACGATCGCTCGCGCGTGGCCGACGGCTTGCTCGATGATCTCGAGTTGGCGCCCGCGCTGGGTCCCGAGTTGAACTCGTTCCAGGGCCTGCAGGAGTTCATGGACGACGGCGATGGCGACGACACGGGCTACGACTACGCCAGCTACGACGGTGGCAAGGGCATCACCGACGGTGGCAAGGGCTACGGCGGTGGCAAAGGCAGCTCGAGCAAGGGCTTCGACAAGGGCCACGACGATGGCAAGGGCAGCGGCGAAGGCTACGACATCGACAAGGGCCGCGACAAAGGCTACCACGGTGACAGGGGCGACGTGGGCTACGACGGTGGCAAGGGCGACAAGGGCTACGACCGCCGCTACGACCCGTACAGCTCCAAGTGGTATGACCACCACAGCTCGTGGTACGACCGCGACGACGATGACTACGACAACAGGTGGTGCGACCGCAGGCGCTGGGGCGACTACGACAAGGGCTCGAGCAAGGGCTGCGACAACAGAGGCTACGACTGCAAGGGCTACGACAAGAGTGGCAACTACCAGCGTGGCTACGACAACCGCGGTTACAACAACCGTGGCTACGACAACCGCGGATACGACAGCAGTGGCTACGACAACCGTGGCTACGACAACTACGGCAACAGTGGCTACGACAGCCGTGACTACGACCGCAAGGGCGACAAGGGCTACGATCGCAAGGGCGACAAGGGCTACGATCGCAAGGGCTACGACGTCGGCAAGGGCTACGACGGTGACACGGGCTACGGCGGTGATCCAAGCTACGACCGTGGCGATACAGGCTACGACAGTGGCAAGGGCATCGACAGTGGCAAGGGCCACGACGGCGGCAAGGGCGATAAAGGCTACGACGGCGGCAAGGGCTGGCGCGAGGAGAAGTCCCGCGGCGGGCGCCACATCAGGCTGGCGAAGGCCCTTGCCACCAAGGAGCAGCTGGACGGGCTGCAGGACCTGATGTCGGACCGCGGCAAGGCCGACTACGTCGGGTGGAGCAAGCGGACGCACTGGCGCATCTGGGTGGAGGAAAACAGTTCAGATCTAATTCGATCGGGCCCCCTCATCCCTCCTCCTTCAACGGTTCTTACCAAGGACGAGGGGGAAGGATGAGGGCCAAGAACTGGATATGTAATGTGTTCCTCCTCCCGACATCTGGCCGGAGGCGGCTGTTCGCCGCTGATCAGTAGCGCCAGACACCACTACCAAAGCGGCGCCGAAGCCGCCGCTGTCGCATTAATGTGCCGCCACCAGCGCGGCAGCAGGCGTGGAGTCCATTCTAGACCGCGCGCTGCCTCTCCTCCGTCGGGCATGATCTATTATGGTGTGGGTTGTCGTATGTAAGATTCTAACATACGACGCAGTTGTCGTATGTAAGATTCTAACATACGACAAAGTTGTCGCATGTAAGATTCTTACATACGACACCGTTGTCGTATGTAAGATTCTAACATACGACGGATGTGTTGATAGAATCCTTATGATATATAAGAGCGAGATGTCGTATGTACGACTCTTACATACGACAACGTTGTCGCATGTAAGATTCTGACATACGACATCTTTGTCGTATGTAAGATTCTGACATACGACAGATTTGTCGCATGTGGGATTCTGACATACGACACCAAGGGTTTGAGCTCATGTTTAGAGTAAACTTCGAGGGTCTCCATCTCGCTCGTGGTCGACGTTGCGCCTAGAATTGGCTTGTCTGCTTGGCTGCGCTGCCCGCGGCTGCGCTGGATCATGTTGATAAGTGATGCATGAGCGTGGCGTGAGCGAGAATAAGGGGAAGTGGGATGAGAGGAGGATGCGCGGGAGAAGGAGGACAAGGAGAAGGAGAGGGGGGAGGATTCTGAGGAGGAGGTGGGGGGTGAGGAGGAGGAGGAGGGGAAGGCCCATCCTCCCCCTCATCCTCATCCTCCCCCTCCTACCTTTATCCTCCTCCTCCTCCTCCTCCGCCGCCGCCTCCTCCTCCTCCTCCTCCTTCTCCTCCGCCTCATCACCCTCCTCATCTTCCCCCACCTCCTCCTCCTCCTCTGCCTCCTCTTCCTCATCCTCATTCTCCTCCTCATCATCCTCATTCTCCTCATTCTTACTCCGTCTCATTCTCACCCTCTTCATTCTCATCATGTCTCCTCCTCGTTCCCGCCGTCGCCGTCGAAGCCGTCGCCTGCGCCGTCATCTGCGCGCGCGGTGCAGGAGAGGGCGGCGGCCACCGTGACGACCACGATTGAACGACAACGAGGATGAGGAGGAGTAGGAGGAGGAGCATGAGGAGGAGCAGGACAAGGAGCACGCGGAGGAAGAGGGGGACGATGGGGAGGAGGAGAAGGAGAAGGAGGAGGGGGAAGAAGATGAGGAGGAGTAATTGCCATGGCGGCTGCGATAGCGACGGCGACGGCGAAGAGTTGGTGGCGACGAGTTGGCTGCGACGAGTTCGACGGCGGCGGAGACGACGGCGGGGGCGTCTCATCCTGCTCCTCCTCCTGCTCGCCCTCCCCCTTCTCCTCATCCTCGTCCTCCTTCTCCTCCTCCCTATCCCTCCTCACCATTCTCATCCCCATCATCCTCCTTCTCCGTCTCATTCACCTCCACCGCCTAACCCTCCTCATCCTATTCTTATTTCTCCTCGTCCTCATTCGTATTCGTATCATCGGTCTCTCCGCAGGGTGCTTTATCGCGCTTAAAGCTGCAACGAGAACCTGAAGGCTCGCATACATGCGTTTGCACGCACAACCCCAACGAGCCCCCATCTAAGTACGCCCCGACACCCACACTCAGGCGGCGTATTCACCGATACCCAAGGCTTTGTGCCCCCGCGCACGATCGGCAGCACCTGCCTCCACAAGGCGATTATTCGCCCGATCAACCGCACCCTTACACATCTTGGCGTTGTCCAAGAGCAACGTGAACGAATCCGCGGCCTGCTCCGCCTTCTCCACGAGCTTCTCCACCTTCTTGTATGCAGCGTCTGCCTTTCGAGTGGGCATGGACGGGGTTCAGACGTGGCGTTGACACGCCGTTGCTAAGTGCGACCGTTCGCCCAACCGCTTGAGACCATGCGACCACAGTCGCAACGCCAAGCCATTACACAACCAATTTCACACCCTGACATCATGATAGTACATACCTGCGTGTCAACGCAACCGAACGCGCATGCATACGACTGCATTGGGCGTTGCCTCAACGCCCCCCCCCCCCCCCCCCCCCCATAGTGTCACAAGTGCGCCCTTCGACGCGAACTACTCGCAGCCGATTGCAATGCGTTTCAACACAACCGAACATGCATACAACTGCATCGGGTGATGCCCAAACGTTTATGCTCTAATCAGCAAATATATTTCGACGTGAATGGATTGCAACCACTTGCAACATGTCATGCATGAGATACTGGCTGCCTTGCGGTCCGCCGTTTTGGACATCTTCTGGCAATGCTGCTTGTGCCTGATCAGGGTATCCAACCTTTCATTGAAGTGCTCCGTGTCCTCCTTGCGGTGCTTGGCACGCAGCGCCTTCAAGTCGGCTGACATGGCAGGCATAGTCGCGTACACACGCGCGCGCGCCGCAGCTTACAAGCTGGGTTCTCTCAGCCCTCAACCAACTCGGCTGCGTGAAAACGCATGTAGTCTGCGACGCGGTCGCATGGCATGAGTGCCAACCATGTGACCACACATCACTGCCCTACCCATACCCCCACACACACACACACACACACACACACACACACACACACACACACACACACACACACACACACACACACACACACACACTCCTCATCTCCACCTCCTCATCTCGACCCCTCTCCTGTTCACACCTCTCGCGCCCCCCCCCCCCCCAGCTTACTACATGTCGCCAACGATGGCGGGGCTGAACGTTTGGCAAACCGTCAGCAGCATTTGTGGTTCATTCGCCCACCTTTGCGAACCAGTTCACGCGTGGCTTACGCGTCCCCATTTGTGGTTCACGTGTCCATGGGAAAATCAGCGAAGACGATCGCGATGGAAGCGCAGGTGCGCTTTGAGCTGCAGGATGAAAAGCAGGAACGCCAGCGGTCAGTGAAGACTGCCAAGGCGGCATTGAAGCATGCCAAAGCAGCGAAGACGCAGGCTGAGAAGAAGGCAGGCGGTTGTTAACTAACAACAACACAAGGGCCCCTCGAGGCCAGGGGGGAGGGGATGGGCTCTCGAGCCCACCCCCTTAGTCAATGGCCCCATCGGTGTCGCCAGTCCCACCCGCCTCCGTGCGATCGCCCCCCTCCCTCCCCCCCCGATAGGCAGAGAAGAGGTTCAATGCGTTTTTGAAGAGCAAGGACGCGTGGATGAACGCGCTGCTCGACGCGGATGATGCGAGCGCGGCCCACGTTCGGGCCGAGACTGAGCTGGCGCGCGCCGAGCGCGATGCCCGCTAGGGGCGTGGGGGCGACGGACGACGGGTGGAGGGGTCAGAGAAAAAACCTGCATGCATCAATGCAAGATGAGTCTGGGATGATAATGTCGGCATGATAGCGCAGGTGCCTCGTCCTCCTCCTCATCTTCCCCCTTCTCCTCCTCCTCCCTCCTCCTCCGCCTCCTCCTCCCCCCTCCCTCCCCATCCTCATCCTCATCCCCATCCTCGTCCTCCCCATCACATCATTCCCTCTTCGTCCCTCCTCGTCGTTGTCCTCCTGTTGCTGCTGGTGCTGATGCTCTTGCCCATCCTACTACGCTACTAAGCCGTGCCCCCCCCCCCATCGCTCCCTCACAACTGCTTCGCACTCTGAATGGCATTGGTGCTATGCGTTTCCGCTTTTTCGCGTCATAGGATCATCCGACGCCTCACGATATCTGTAGGATGACGCAGCACCAAAACCCCAAGAGGAACCACATATAGAGCCCCAAGGCCGCAACGGGGAGGAGGAGAGGGATGAGGAGGGGAAGATGAGGAGGATGAGGCGGAAGAGGAGGAGGATACGGAGGATCGCGACTTTGGGATGCTCCCGACTGGTGAGGTTAAATCCAGAACGCCAGTTCTGTGAGTGATGTCTTGGACCGTCCCCTCGGCATCAGCGCGCGCGCACTTAACGAAAATGATGATGAGACATATGATGATAACAACTGCAGGTGGTCTGCGCTCTTCGTTCGAGTCGGATGGGCTGGCGGGGATACGCGACGCGGCAACACTTACATCGCCATATACGCGTCGGTTCTATGTATGCCAAGATGCATGCAACCCGTTGCAGGTGGTAGACTCGCACTGCCATCCGAAACCAATCTTCGATGCGTGGGGCATTGCAAGTTGGCATCAGTTGGTGTCGGGTTCTCGTTTCGAATATAGATCACACAGGCCCGCGTCGCATAGCCATTTGGGCTCGATCGCGATCGACCGCGATCTATCGCGAGGCGCGATCTTTCGCGAGGCGCGACCTATCGCGAGGCGCGAGGCGCGAAGGTTCGGAACTGTCGTCATATGACGACGGTTCCGAACCTCCGCGCGGAACTGCAGCACATGTCAGAGTGGGTATCGACACAAATCGCATGTGGCCTGTGCCCATCAGCCGTGGCCCAGCACCAGTACGACAGCCTCCTCATGAAGATCAACAACCTGTCACATATCAGTACTGACGAGGCGACAGCCTTGGTGAAACCAATCAGGGAGCACTCGCTGAACACTTGGACTCAAGAGAACATCGCACGCTTGTGCCAGAGCGTCGGGACCAAGACAGGCATGTTGTCAATGCCAGGCGGATCCAAGCAATGGCAAGAGATTAGCATTGCATCGAGGGTCTTCACGGCGAGCGATTTCAAATCGCTGAAGAGCGGCGACCTGAGTGAGAAGGCGTGCATACGCCTGGTCGCCGCTCGGTGCAAGCTGATCGGCGCCCACGCGCTCTCCGGCCCGCTGATGGCCGCGCTCGTGGCGTGGGGCAGCGGCAAGGGGCATGGGGGCGATTGGCTCAGGCTCCCCGGAGAGGTGAAGGGTGCCATCTCCAAGGCCATCACGTGCAAGGGTTGGTCCACGCTTGGGTACGCCACGGTGTGGAACTTCGACCGCATCGAGGACATGTCGGCTGAGCCGTGGTGGAAATCAGCTTACAAGGACGATGGGCCCGCCTTGGAGGAGATCCAGACGGACGCGCCAGACTACGCGAGGAAGTCGAGCAGGCGTTACGCGGCGAAGACCTCGCCTGCAGCTGCAGCGCCCCCAATGACAGCCCCAGACCCTACGGCTGGCGGGCAGTTGCAAGTCATGCAGGCCCTGTTCGGTGCACCGCTGTGCGCGGCGCTCTTCGCCAACTCGGCGGCCGCGGCTCTCAGGCCGCCCGAGCCGCCTGCGCAGCCGCGCGTGGAGCTGGAGCCCCCGAAGCCAAAGCTCCCGCCGCGCGAGGAGCCGCAGCAGGAGCCGAAGCTTCCGCCGCGCGAGGAGCCGCGCGATGAGCCGCGCGATGATGAGCCCGAGCCAGACCTGACCGACGAGGAGGAGAAGCTCAGGGCGCTCCTCGCCAAGAAGGCCAAGACCGCCAAGGCGAGGAAGCGCCCCTCCGCGGCTGGCGAAGGCGTCGGTGACGCCGAGGGCGGGGCAGGCGTCGAAGACGCCGAGGGGGCTGTGCCAATGAAGAAGGCGCGGCCCCCTGCCATGCGGCGACCCGCGGCTGCCGTGCCAAAGCCCGCCGTGCTGCCCAAGCCGCCGACGTGCGAGTGCAACACGCCGTACAGGTGCGGCTACGTGATCTACAAGCCTTCACAGAAGGTGTTCAGGGCCGTTGTGGGGAGGGCAGATCGCCGCGTCCGCTTCGACCGCAATGCGACGATGAATCGCATTGAGGCTTGGAGCGCGGCGCTGGCGTGGATCGACGCCAAGTGTTAGGTGCTCGACGCGGGGAGGGGGAGGACCAGGGGGTTGTTGAGGACCAGCAGGGCTGGGAGCTCGCATCGCAGCTGCAGCGCGGCGGTGGGCGGCGCCACATCGACGGACTCTCTCTTGCTTGTATGACGTTGCACCATGATGTCTAAAACACAAGTATGTTGCGATCTTTTCATCGCAAGTCGCATGCATCAATATGCAACACTCCTTTCTCTTGCGAGCTACCGTCGCACTTCGTATGCATCACTATGCACCTACATGTCCTTCTGATGCGACGTCGTATCATGCCATATGCATCGATATGCAACGTGCACTTCTGTTGTGATCTATCGCCTCGCTGCATTCAGATGCATCATGCAGCGTGCCCCTACCATAACGCGACGCATGCATCCTATGATGCGCATTGGCATCGTTATCGAGTCTGTAGCCATTTGGGCTGAAACCATGGCCGCGTCCGCCGCCAGGAAACGCAAGGCGGATGAGGCGCTGGTGGAGCTCCAAGGGGCTCATACCTGTCACAGCGTGCTCTGTCGGGTGTCCTAAACTATGTGCGAGACCATGGGTTGCCCGACAATAGTTTCACGGAGCTCACAATACAGGGCAAACGAAAACATCATTGCCAAAGAGTCGAACGCATATGGGAACGTCTTGCGTTGCATAGACACGCCTTTAGTCAGTGGTAGAACTTTCGAGAACTGGGTGTGCTGTCCTGGGCCATTTTTGTATTCCTGCTGCAAGGCTAGCGCTCCAGTCAGGGAGATGTTTCGCCGCTCACTTCAGGAGCACCCATGCAGCTTGGCGTCGCCGTGGCACATCATTTTATATTTCGATGGTATTTCACCGCGAGACCCCCTGGCGAAGGGGAAAGATTATCGGGGGGTTGATGCTGTTTACTGGTCGTTCGCTGAGTTCGACGAGTCCTTGGGTAACGAAGATGCGTGGTTCACGCTTAGCACTGCGCGGTGCGCAAAAATAAAAAGCATCCCAGGTGGCATCGGGCAGTGCATCAAGATGACCCTCAAAGAAGTTGTTTTTTAAAATTCTGCTGGTGGTTTCAATTTTGAGACGAGCGGTGTTACATTAGACGTGTCAGAGAACGGCGACGCAACGTCGCACGCGACGATCGTCGCGAAGCTGTCGTGCGTCATAGGGGACGAAGAGGCATTGCGGGAACTACACATGAACAAAGGGCACGCTGGTTCCAAACCCTGCGCGTTATGTCGCAACGTCTTGAATGGAAAGTTTGATTATTTGACATATGATGTATCTGGTTTCTTTGTGACAGACGCGTGCTTGGATGCGTCAAAGATACGCAGAAACGATGACGCGACAATCATCGCGATCCTGGAACGACTTCGGCCCGATTGGGATAAATATCAGCGGGGGGAGTTTTCAGAGGGGCAGTACACGACCATCACACAGCACAAAGGATGGAACTTCCACCCCGAACACATAGCGCTGGACCCAGGTTTGCGATATCTCCCTGCGTCATTCATTTGCCTTGACTGGATGCATATTTATTTTGTGTCTGGTATATTCGACAGAGAAGTAAAAGCACTTTTAGGGCATGCGCAGTTCAAGTGTTTGTGTGATGCAATGGAGTTGCATGAGTATTTCATGAAGTGGACGTGGCCGAGTAAACACCACTCAGCCGCAACTGTATGGGAGACTGGTGAGCTCCAAGCAAGTGCCTCAGAAGAGATCTCTGCGTTGCCTGTTTTGTGCAGGTATATTCGGCAAGTAATTGCCATGCATCCTTCATCGGATCAAGTGGCCCCCCAGATCGCAAGTATGCTGGCATTGCAAGATGCCGTTGACATAATCATCACGGCGGCGCGGCGGCTTCCAGTCACGACCGCGCAGATAGAGTCAGCGATAGTGAAACATCTTCGGTGCCATCAGGACGCATATGGTGAAAGCTATTGGGTGTATAAGCACCATATGGCAACACATTTGCCAGAAATGTTTGAAAAACATGGGTCGCTCAGTTGCTTTGTCCAGGAACGCAAGCACAAAAACGTAAAACGTTTCGCCAAAGACCACATGTGCAAGAAGGGGCCAGAGAAGGCTCTCATGGTCCAACTCACTGCGCAGCACGCGCACGATTTAAAGACCATGCGTGTTTCACCTGGCTTAGTCGACCCAACGAAAGCAACGCAGAAGCTGCTGAATGCGTTGAAACGCATGTGCCCTGGGACGCAGACAGCCGTCTCCAGCATCGAAGCCATGACAGATTTCGGCCGCATCAAGCGCGGTGATATCGTACTTCTGGGGTCGGGCGGGATGCATGCAGCAATGCAAGTGTGGTTTCACGTGAAATGCGACGATGGCGAGTCGCAGGTGCTTGTCCAGCAGCTTGCAACTAAGCATGTGAACGCCGCTGAAGGTTTTTCCAGGCACATCTTTTTAGATGATACAGACCCTGTTCTGATGCCTCTGACCTCGCTGAAAGCTCCTGTGATTTACAGGAAAATAGCGAACGACATCACGTGCATTTGGCCAGTAGAATACACATCGCGATGTTGCTAACATGATGCGCTGCGGACCGTCGCGTTTGCCCCAGGACGAAAAAAAAAAAAAAAAAAAAAAAAAAAAAAAAAAAAAAAAAAAAAAAAAAAAAAAAAAAAAAAAACTGAAGGCCCCTGAGCAGATCCAAATCGACGAAGCGCCCAATCATGATGCCCCCAATTTCCAACTACATGAGATGCAAAAACATAACATAAACATTAAAAAACAGCTAAAAGTGGCCAAACCTAACTAGTTATAACTCCGTTCATAACAATTAGAAGTTCCGCTAACTGTTACTAACTACGCAGGGCCTTCAGGCATCTACATCTACATCTACATCTACATCTACATCTACATCGCTATCGTCATCGCCATCGTCGTCATATCATCACCCTTCTCATCATCATCGTCATCGTGATGACCAGGCCAAGCCCGGGCCGGGTCCTGGACGGGTCAGGGCCGGGTCCGGGCCGGGCCGGGCCCGGGCCGGGTCCGGGCCGGGTCCGGGTCCGGGCCGGGTGGTCCGGGCCGGGTCCGGGCCGGGCCGGGTCTGGGCCGGGTCCAGGCTGGGTCCAGGTCCAGGCTGGGTCCGGGCCGGGTCCGGGCCGGGTCCGGGCCGGGTCCGGGTCCGGGCCGGGTCCGGGCCGGGTCCGGGCCGGGTCCGGGCCGGGCCGGGTCCGGGCCGGGTCCGGGTCCGAGCCGGGTCCGGGCCGGGTACGGGCCGGGTCCGGGCCGACTCCGGGCTGGGTCCGGGCCGGGTCCGAGCCGGGTCTGGGCCGGGTGGGTCCGGGTCCGGGCTGGGTCCGGGCTGGGTCCAGGCCGGGTCCGGGCTGGGCCCGGGCCGGGTCGCCGGGTGGGCGCCGGGTCGGGGAAGCTTTGTCAACGCCTTTCTGCATCGTTTCTACGTCTTCGTGATGTCGGAGCTCAATCCGGCCGACGCGCCAAGCCGATGGCGGTGACCGGCCAGGCACGGGCTTACGGTGCCACTAACCTTCTTCATACAAAACCCAGTCACACACCTCCCTCCCGCATGCAGACACGATCGTCCATGACTAAAGCAAACGCAGCATCGTGACGATGTGGACAGCTGTGGCAAGCGTGTCGCGCGCGCTCCCACAGCGCGCTCTTCTCGCGAATGCGGTGACTTCCGCGCTTCGCCCTCGCGTGTTCGCGCGACGCTAGTTCAGCAAAATTCAGCTGGCGCGCAGCGCCGCGCGCGCGCGGCGATTGCTCGCGGCGCTTCGTCCGGCGCGCGCGCGAATGCGACGGAGTGCGGCGCGCGTTCGCAACGGCGGGCGCTTCGCGTTTTCTTCATGTGGGGAGTCGTCGTCGCACACTTCTTGCTTCAGTTCAAAATAGCAAGAAGTGTGCCCGGCGAGTCTCCCGACGGTGCAACTCGTCGAACACATGCGCGCCAAGCGCGCCGCTGCGAACCGCGCGTCGCTGCGTCGCATTCGCTCGTTCGTCCCGAGTAGCGAAACGTGGCAATCGCGCGCGGTTCCAGCGCGGGGCGAGCGCGACGTTTCGCGCAGTCGGCGCATCCAGCTACCAAGCTCCCAACGACCCTCGGGTGCCCACGGGGCGCGGCGGATGTATTGCAGCTCGCGCGCTGAGAAGCGCATCGGGATGGCGGATTGTCTGGTCTTTGGCTCTTGGGGGAATTCTTTGGGTCTTGGGGGAATTCTGGGACAGCCCATGGGGCTTGTCTTTAGGCGCAGGCGTCTCTAGGAGCTGGTGGGCCCCAATCAGTGAGTCATACACGCGTGGGCAACGCGCTCTGATCGGCCAAATAATCTTGACATACGCAACATACTATACACACACGCTTCTCATAATGACAGAAAGCGCGATGCATGTTCACTTGGATTTGAAGGCGTTTGATGCCAGAGGTTCTTTATGACAAGAAGCCCCATCTTCGTGGCCTGTTGACGTTTTGGCTGTGCATCGGGGCGCCGATCGTTATATATATATATATATATATATATATATATATATATATATATATATCGCGCATGTCCCATCGATGTCTGATATTGATGGCTTTTCTCATTTGCATGAGATTTCTGATGGCGCCAGGGACGCCGACATAGACGGCTCGCGTCCCCATCCGCCTTTTCGCGCTGACGGGCTCGCTTCTGGCCCAGCGACACGTTATGTGATTGTGGCAAGCCCTGGGGCCCATTGGAATAGATTGTTCAAGATGGAGGATCAGAAGTCGCTGGGGAGACCACTGCAGGGCAACCACATTGCCGGAGTCATCTTCGGATGTTGGCGAGTTCTTCCAGGGGTCTCCTGCAGGGAGGTATTGCCCAGATGAGTTGAGACTGCTCCAGGCCGCTGTGCGCCGTGGAAAAGGCAGGACATGTTTTCTTCTCGCATATGTTGCGAATAGCAAGTTCACATTTCATGCTGTTGTCGATTTTAGCGATCAGAGTCCAAGGGCATTGTTTCAGAGCCGATTGCCGTTGCGAGGAGAGACGCAATCAGAAGATGGAGCGACTACTTGTGATGACTGGTTCCAGTCATTGTGTGGCAATGTGAATGACGGTAGGACGCTGCCCGTAGAGGTGGCGATGTTCGGATATCACGTTGCAGCGTCAGCAGTGAGATCGGATTGTTTTTTGTTCCCCGGCATGCCACCGCGTTGGGCCGGGGCTTCTCTCGACGACCGGTCATCGGCAGCTCGCCCACCCTCAGGCAAGTGAATGGCATCATGAAGGAGTTCGGACCTTTCGATTTTGATCACATCGAGTCTGCGTTCTTAGAGCACCCGTCGGCGACAGCTCACGACAGCCGGAGCAAGTCTGTTCGAATTATTCTTGATTGGTTGGATGCGACACGGGGCTTGAAGCAGATACGAATGAAAGGTGCAGCTTGCGAGATATGAATAATACCATCAGTCGAGCACGCGAGGTTGCGAACGCGCCCATTGAGGAGACGGCGGGCCACAATGCACTGCGCTTCGCTCGGGCACGGGTAGACTGCATGGCCATGTTGTCGTGGGGGAAGCGGTTCAACAGGCTCGACGGCAATGAGTTTGATGTACGTCTGCACAGCGATGGGCCACCACAGTGGGCTGGAGTGGAATTGTTTGCCTCGACGTTCGATCCACTGGCATCTTGTACGCAAGGCCCGAGCAAGTATCGTGTGGAGAGGCGCTTGCTTCCGTTGGTCGACATTTGCATGTCAATGTTCAGTGCACTTGGGAAATGTTTCGCGCTCCTCTGGCAGATATTCCTCCTAGCTGGGCCGTGTTTCTCGGATGTTCGCAAATTTCATAACAGAGTACGTTCGCTGACAGTTGACATCGGCGCCGAGCGGTTGCTGGCGGACTACGAGGACGTTCTGCCGTGGTTTTGCAGGTCATTAGGCGTTATGGTGCCACCGAAGTATTCACAATGAAGTCATAGTTTGCCGCTTTGTTTGTTGGCTCCAGGGTGTCGGCACACGGTGGATCGCATCATCGGGCGAACGCGCGGTGGCTCGCCTTTCTTCCCGACCTCTTCTCCGCAGAGTCAAGGCCATCAGGTATCTCATCAGGCACTACAGGTTGGATTTGACACGGCTTCTCAAATATGTGGAGGCATTCGGTGCGGCCGATCTCGTGCAGACGGCGTCCTTGCCATATTTTGCGGGGTGGAGGTGGGGAGCTTTGAATGGCGTGTTGCAGTCTCTCCAATCCAGGGTCGCGGTCGTCATGATGTCGCCTGGCTTCGGCGCGTTCATCAAGAGGCAGACGGCAACCATAATTGTCACAGACGTCCAGGAGGCACTCGAGTCGGTGCAGTGTCACTTTTTGTCGAAGTTCGTGGTGTGGTTTACCAGCTGGTCGACAATGGCAGAACGCAGCGACGTGGTGCCCCTGCCAGTTGGAAGCTTGCCAGAGGAAGGGGTGCCCGGATTGCAACATGCGTGGCCTCATACTGCCCATCTTTGTTGATATCAGAGCGCGCTTCCTTGACGAATCCATTGCTATCATGGAACAGTGGACGGTCACGCAGTGGGGAGGCGTTGCGAATACATTGAGGCTTTTGCAAGGCAGCGTGCGGCGGGCGCACGGCCTGATCCTCGAGGTCACCTGGTTTGCAGATGTGATCCCGTATCATTCAGCCGGCTTGACAAGCCTCGCGTGAAGGAGGAGTGCTTCAAGCAATGCAGTTCGAAGAGCCATGGCCAGCACCGCAGAGTGACGCAGTATTCCAGGGATCCAGCTGGCCCCGCGAGGCCACTAGTTGACCAGGTATCGGAAGGAGGGAGTATCAACAGTGAACACGTCAAGAGGGAGATTGAGTCCATCGCTGGCATCATTCTTGACGACAACGTGAATGAGAGCCCCCACGCACACGGCAAACGCGAGATGGGCAGATGCCGTCCAGCACTCTTTCCTTGGAATGCGTTTTCTTGCAGGTTGAACCAAACTCTGGAGGACCTAAAGTCTTTGGGTTCTGGAGGCGACTCCGAGTTGCAAGAGTTGTGGAACGTGTGCTTGTCGATCGCCCAGGTGGAAAGTAGGAAGCTTGGGCCTGTCCGACGGCACACGAACAAAGTGTTCACGGACGAGCAGGACATGGTGCTCAGCGGCTTCTGCGACGATCTTGGCGATGACGCTTCAGAGGAGGCCATTGAGGATGACGATTGCCTGACCTTCGGCGATGTCGACGGCGGCGGCGGAGCTCTCGTTGCGCGCCGGGCTCCGAAGCGTCATAAGCACGATGTTGCCGCCACTGCAGACTGCGGAGATCGACGTCTGCTTCGCGAGCAGGCCGACATGGCGATGCTCGTGCGTGAGTGGCTGATCAGCTCAATCAAGCAGCTCGAGTATCTGAGCCGTTGGACTATCAGTGACGATGGCAACGTGCAGATCAGAGTACTCCAGATCCAAAGCTGCAGCGTCAACATCGCGAGCATCACGACGCTCGGGGGCACCAAGCCCATTGAGTTTGGCTTGAGAGTCTGCGCGAAGGAGCTGGAAGTGTTGAAAGTGGACACCAAGCGCTACGACACGAGCATGATGGACGCGTTCACGGGCTCCCCATCCAGAGTACGTCGACTTGCTCGGTCTTGTCGTTGCCGCCGCGGAGAGCAGGCGCCACGTGCAGTATTGGACGTGGGCCGAGTCTGACTTGGGCGGTTTCATGGCGCTCACCTGTCCTCGGCCGCGCTGCCCGACGGTGGAGCTCAAGGACGCGCCTGTCTTGACGTTGCTGGAGGACCGACGCCGCAGGGGATGTGCGGATGCGCATGTTTGCCGGCGTGGGAATGATGGAGGAAGGCGGCGGCAGGCTGGTGGAGAACGGGAAGGACAGGAGGAGTGGACGGGCGAATGATGATGAGGAGGAGGAGGAGGGAGCTTTGTTTGCCCAGACACTTGCTTCCGCGAGGAGTTGGAGGCCCAGGGCTATGTCGGCCGCGGCCGCATCGCGACTCGCGCCCCAGGCTGCTCTCGGGAGCTCGACAACCGCGGGCTCCCCTCGAAGCGCTCTTATTTGCCGCGTGCCCTCGTGCAATCGCACCTTAGCCGCGAGTGAAATCGAATGGGCCTCAGCCATTTATTATGCGTCGCTGAGGGATCCAACGACGTTGCCAGGGCTGCCAGCAATCGAGTGCACAGAGCAGGTCGGATAATCTCACGATGGCCCAACTCCTGCACAACCCATGGGGCTCCCGAGCAGGCCCGCCACGAGCGAGGTTGTGGCGAGAGTCGACTCGGACATTGACGGCGACGACGGCCCCCCTCATCGTGCGCCAGCTGCGCCACCGCCTGCAGATGACTGTGGATCCAGCGGGCACTCACGCACATCTTCGTCGCGCGCGTCCGCCGATGAGGGTTCCGTAGACGGAGACGGCCCTGGCGCGCCAGACCCGCGCCCTTTCCTCATCGACGGCATGGCCGCCACTCGGGAGCCCCACCTTGGCCGAGGAAGCTTGGGCTTGAGAGCGAACTGTTCGGATCCAGTTCACGCGAACTGCAGTTGCCATCGAAGCGTTAAGTTGTGGGCGGGGGAGTCCGGGGCAGATGCGCCGACGCTGTTCCTGAATCCGTGGGCGGCCAAGAGTTTGGCCATGGACGTTCCGGCTCGCAGGGGGCGGGGGCCAGGCCGCAATGACATCAGGTTGTATGTGTTGGCCAGTTCGTGGGGTACTATTTGATCCATGGACTTGTAGTCGGCGCGCAGCCGTGCAAAACAGATGCGATGCAATGCGAACATGCAATCGCCCCAGGGGCCCCCGACCCCCAATCAACACCTACAGCGCGCCTGAACGAACGCGCTGCTTTAAGCGCGCAACGCGCAGCACATGCAATACCAGCCTCAAGCGTATGATACATGCGCTGGTACTGTGCAATCACCCGCGTGATTGTAAAACGCACTCACACGCGCGCAGCATATCGCACTGGGTCAAGATGTGAACCATATCTGTATAGGGTGGGACCCCACGAGGCGAGGCCTTTATAGATAAAGTGTGTGCGTGGTGGTGGGGGGGGGGTCGTCGTCCGAATTGGCTGGTTTGACCCTGCGAGCTGGCCCCTAAGTTCTGGGGCCCGCTCTGGCGGGATTCCGTTGGGGGGGCCCTCTTGGCTTAGGCCTTGATGGTGCGGGGCTCTCCGGCGTCAGACCTTTTCGGGCGAGGCCCCGCGGGGGCGGGGCACCGCCGCGCGGGCCGCGGGGGGGGGTGCACCCCGCCCCCCGCAAAGCCATTGGTGGTGAGACTTGTTGGAGCGGGCTCTCAGGGCGGAAGCCCTTAGGGGCACCAACGTCTGGTCTCAGCGTTCCTCTACTCACCGAGGATCGCGGGCCTCGCGGTGCTCGGGGGCGCCCGCGGGGGCCTTGGCAAGCGGGCGCTGTTTTCGCGGCTCGGCCCTCTATGGGCCCAGGGGGTGCGCGGCGCGGCGGCCGTGAACCATTCCTGGACTACATATGGCACTCGGGCGGCGTTGACCCCCGTCCCTCCCCGCCTTGAACCACCATTAGATTTCGCTGGGCTACGCGCGCCAAAGACTGAACCACCGCGCGGCTCCTGACATGTCACGTGCCACGTGGTGCTTGCCGCGCTTGCGCTGCGGGCGCACAGGGGTCCACTGACCCTTGCCCGCTCCGAAGCTGCTCCTGATCCACGGATTTGGATGCAGCGCGCCAGCAGCGACACTTACGCTTGAAACGCACATGGGCAACGACAGCTCCGGTTGCCACTTGGAAGTACGACTGACAACTCTTTAGCACCACGAGCAAGACCAATCACCCTGACCACATCGATGGGGCACCCAACATAAGCACAGCGCGGGTGGCTGCATTTTCACGATGCCCACGGGGTGCGCAGCCGAAATTGAATATTCATCTCCGCGAAAAGCAAGGTGGACCACCAACCACAAAACATGACACGCCCTTAGCCTACGACGCCGACAACGGGGGACCACGGATGGCCAATGGTTGTGCCACCATGAGCTAGTCCTGGCATGCACTTGAACAGGGGGCGCGACAACCTGAACCACCCTGAACTACGTCAGAACGACTCTTGCGCCGCGCACATGCCAGCGGAAGTCTGCGGACGACCAACAGCTGAACCACTCTGAACTACGCATGTCTTACACTTGAACTACGAGTCCGGCGACCTGAACCACCCTGGTCTAGTCCTGAATTACTCTTGGACTGCGCAGGCGCCATCGGTGGATTGCGGACGACCACAAACCGAACCAGTCCCGAACTAGTCCTGGGTTGAACTTGAACTACGGGCGTGGCGACCTGAACCGCCCTGATACATCCCTGAGCTCTTCTGAACTACACCGATCCCATCGGTTGGCGATCGGCTACCACAAGCAGAACCACCCTGATTCACTCCTGCACTACTCTTGGATTACGCGCGCGACGACCTGAGCCACCCTGAACTACTCCTGAACTACATTTGAAATGCACGGGTGCCAGCGGTCGGCGATGAACGACCACAAGTTGATACACCCTGAACTAGTTCTGAACTGCTTTTGAACTATGCGCGTGTCGACCTCAAACATCATGTATTAGTTACGAGAGCCGCATTTCGAACGACTCCGTCGACAGCGGAAGGAGGCGACCATGGGCTGGACCACCCTGAAATAGTATTGCACGAGACTTGAACTACAAGTGCGATGACCTGAACTACCCTGAACTAGTCCTGAACTACGTTTGAACCACGCCGATGCCAATGGTTGGCCCAGGGCGGCCATCGGCTGAACCGCCCTGGACTACCCTTGAGCTATTCTTGAACTACGGACGCGACGACCTGAACCACGCTGAACTACTCCTGCACTGCTCTTGAACTACGTGTATGCCAGCGGCGTGCTACGGACGGCCACAAGCTGGACCACCCTGAATTAGTCCTGAACCAGACTTGCATTACGGGTGCGAAGACCTGAACCACCACGATCTATTCTTGAACCGTTGTTGAAATACACAGATGCCAGCGGTGGGCTACGGACGAGGAGACGTTTAACCACTCTTGAACTAGTCCTGCACTAGACTTGAAATACGAGTGCGACGACCTGAACCACCCTGGCCTAGTCCCGAACTACGTTTGAACTACGCAGGTGCCAGTGGTTGGCCCAAAGCGACCATGGGCTGAGCCGCCCTGGCTTACCTCTGAACTACTCCTGAACTACGCGCGCGACGACCTGCACCACCCTTTACTATAACTACTTGTGAACTACATGTATGCCAGCGGTGGGCTACGGGCGGCCAGAAGCTGAACCACCCTGAACTCGTCCTGAACTATACTTGAACTACAAGTGCGGCGACCTGAACCACCCGGGACTAATCCTGAACTGCTCTTGAACTGCACAGATGTCAGCGGTTGGCACGAGGCGGCAATGGGCTGAACCGCCCTGCGCTACTCTTGAACTACTCCTGAACTACGCGCGTGGCGACCTGAACCACCCTGAACTACTCCTGAACTACAAAGATGCCAGCAGTGGGCTACGGACGGCCACAAGTTGAACCACTCTGATCTAGTCCTGAACTAGACTTGGGCTACGGGCGGGACGACCTGAGCCACCCTGAACTACTCCTGAACTGGCTTTGAACTGCACAGATGCCAGCGGTGGGCCGCGGACGACCAGAAGCTGAACCACCCTGAGCCAGTCCTGAACTACTCTTGAACAATGCGCGCGACGACCTGAGCCAGTCCTGAACTAGCCCTGGCTTGCCGTCGGTTGCGATGCAGACAGCGGTGGGCCGTTTCCCAGGAGCGAGTTGCCATGGGCTAGTCCTGGGTTGCGCTTGACATACGCGCGCGGCTGCCTGAACCACCCTGGCCCCCCCATGAACTACACTTCGGACTACAGCGGCTACAGTGGTGGGCTACGGACGACCATAAGCTGAACTGAACCTGGACTAGCCCTGAGCTGCCCTTGAACTACGCGCGCGACGATTTGAACCACCCTGTACTACGTCTGAACCAGTCTGGGGCAGCGCTGGTGCCAACGGTGTGCTACGGACTGCCACGAGCTGAACCGCCCTGGCTTATTATTGGCCTACTCTTGGGCTAAGAGTGCGGCTGCCTGAACCACTCTGGACTAGTCTGCACCACCTTTGCACTAACCCGCCGACAGCGGCATAACGGTACGCATGGGCGATCAACGCTCGTGAATCGCATTTGGGTTCCCCGCGGGCACCATGTCCGCGACTCCGCGACTGCGGGCTGGATCAGTGGGCAGCGGTCGCGCAGCGAATGGCGCGGGTGCCGCGCTGCGTTTTCCGCACGCAAGCGGTGGCCTTCGTCGCGCCAATGCTAACCGTGACGGTGTGGGCAGGTCGCGCAGGCGCCTGCCCCGCGCGTGCATTTTCAGATTGCGGAGCGCCGTCTGCGCGCCTTGGGGCGCAAGGCGCCGCATCGTTCGCCAACCGTAGCCTTAGTGCCGTCGTTTGCTTGCCAACTTGGTGGCGCCATTGGTCGGGGCGCCTGTTCGGACACGCTGGGGGGCGCTGAGGGCCGTGAGCGGGGGCGGTGCGCGGGGCGGCGGCGCGTTCGACAGATCTTCACGCGGCGGGGCGGCACGGGGGGCCGATGTGTATGACACTATATGATTGCATAGGGTTTCCGCCCGTATCGTTGTGCACGTGCCGGGCGGCTGCGCTGCAGCAGTGCGCGCGTCCTCCGCCGCTGCGGGCGACGACGCCATGCGCCGCGCAGTTGGCGTTCCCGCGCGCGCGGGGCGGCGGGGGGGGGTGGCGCGGCGCGGTGGTTTACGCGGCGCGCTGGGAGCCCGCGCGCGCAGCGGCGCTCCGCACGCGCGGCGGAGCTGCTGCGAGACGGTGAGGCGCGCGGCCGCCCGATTCCCATTGCCCGCCTTCCGCTGGCCATCTCGCGCTGCGCCCCCGCGATCGCGGAGGTTCCGACTATATTGGGGGTCGCGTGTGCGCGATTTGCTTGGGGGCCGCAAGCTGTGGGGGGCGCGCCAGACGCGGCGAATGGCGCTGTGGTCCGGCTTGCCCAGGCCTGAAATGCGCGGGCGGTATCAGCGCGTAGCCTGATCGGCGCGGCTGCTAAAGTTAACCTCCGACGGCGCCAGCGGTGGACCACGGGCGGCCAGGGGCCCCAGTCACTGAATTACGTTGGTGATGCGCTTGAGCTGCGCGCGCGACAACCTGATTTACACTGAACTAAACCTGAACGGCTCTTGGCCTACGGCGGTCAGAACAGCGGGGCATGACCGCCTAGGGCCAGACGCATCCTGAACTGGTCCTGACCTGCACTTGCAGCACACGCGCGATGGCCTGAACCACCCTGAACTACACCTGAACTGCCTTTGAACTATGGAGCCAAGGATTGGCTGCGGCGTGGCGGATGGCAGGCACCCCTGAACTAGTCTTGGACTACACTTGAACTACTCGCGCGACGGCCTGAACCACCCTGAACTACGCTTGCAATACTCTTGAACTACTCTTGAACTACAGCGCTCACAGCGGTGTTCGAAGGGCGGCCAAGGGCTGAACCACTTTGAACTAGTCCTGGACCTCTCTTGAACTACGCGCGCGACGGCCTGAACCACCCTGAAGTACTTCTGAACTACTCTTGACCTACGATGCCGACAGGAGGGGCGCGAGGGCGACCAAGGGCTGAACCATGTTGAACTAGTCCTGAACTGCTCTTGAATTGCGCGCGCGACGGCCTGAAAAGCCCTGAACTACTCTTGAACTACTCTTGTACTACGATGCCGACAGGGGGGGCGCGAGGGCTACCAAGGGCTGAACCAGTTTGAACTACCCCTGAACTATTGTTGAATTGCGCGCCCGACGACCTGAACCACCCTGAACTACTCTTGAACTACTCTTGAACTATGATGCCGACGGGAGGGGCGCGAGGGCGACCAAGGGCTGAGCCAGGTTGAACTAGTCCCGAGCTCCTTTGGAACTGCGCGCTCGACGACCTGCATCACACTGAACTGCTGAACTACTCTTGAACTACGACGCCGGCGGGAGGGGCAACCGGTCTACCAAGTGCCGATCCAGTTCGAATTAGCCATGGACTGCTCTTGAACTACGCGCGCGACGGCCTGAACCACCCTGAACTATTCTTGAACTACTCCTGAACTACAGCGCTCACAGCCGTGGCGCATGGGCGGTCAAATGCTGAACCACTTTGAAATAGTCTTGAACTACTCTTGAACTACTCCGACGGGAGGGGCGCGCGGGCCACCAGGGGCTGAACCACTTTGAACTAGTCCTGGACTACTCTTGAACTACGCGCGCGCCGGCCTGAACTACCTTGAAACACTCCTGAACTACTCCTGAACTACAGCGTTCACAGCAGCAGTGTTTGAGCCTGCTCGAGCTCAACCAGTTTGAAGTAGTCCTGAACTAGTCTCGAGCTACTTGCTCGACGACCTAAACTACCCTGAACTACTCCTGCACTATTCTTGAATTACAGCGCCCACAGCCGTGGCGCATGGGCGGCCACAGGCGGAAACACTTTGAAAGAGTCCTGAACTATTCTTGAACTACGCGCGCGACGGCCTGAATCACCCTGAGCTACTCCTGAGTTACTCTTGAACTACTCTTGAACTACGATGCCGGCGGGAGGGGCGCAAGGGCGACCAAGGGCTGAACCAGTTTGAACTAGTCCTGGTCTGCTCTTGAACTACGCGCGCGGCGACGTGGACCACCCTGAACTACTTCTGAACTACACTTGATCTACGGCGCCGAAGGGAGGGGCGCGCGGGCCACCAGGGGCTGAACCACTTTGAACTAGTCCTGGGTTGCTCTTGAACTATGCGCGCAGCGGCCTGAACTACCTTGAACCACTCCTGAACTACTCCTGAACTACAGCGTTCACAGCAGCAGTGTTTGAGCCTGCACAACTCAACCAGTTTGAACTAGTCTTGAACTAGTCTCGAGCTACTTGTTCGACGACCTGAACTACCTTGAACTACACCTGAACCGTTCTTGAACTACAGCGCTCACAGCCGTGGCGCATGGGCGGCCACAGGCGGAACCACTTTGAAAGAGTCCTGAACTATTCTTGAACTACGCGCGCGACGGCCTGAACCACCCTGAACTACCCCTGACCTACGCTTGAACTACTCTTGAACTACGATGCCGACGGGAGGGGCGCGAGGGCGACCAAGGGCTGAACCAGTTTGAACTAGTCTTGAACTGCCTTTGAACTACGCGCGCGACGACCTGAACCACCCTGAACTACTTCTGACCCACACTTGATCTACGACGCCGACGGGATGGGCGCGCGGGCCACCAGGGGCTGAACCATTTTGAACTAGTCTTGGGCTACTCTTGAACTGCGCGCGCAGCGGCCTGAACTACCTTGAACCACTCCTGAACTACTCCTGAACTAAAGCGTTCACAGCAGCAGTGCTTGAGCCTGCACGAGCTCAACCAGTTTGAACTAGCCCTGAACTAGTCTTGAGCTACTTGCTCGACGACCTGAACTACTCGGAGCTACTCCGGCACTATTCTTGAACTACAGCGCTCACAGCCGCTGGCCATGGCCTAGCGCAAGAACCATGTTGAACTAGTCCTGAACTGCTCTTGAACTCCGCGCGCGGCGGCCTGAACCACCCTGAACTACTCCTGAACTGCTCTTGAAGTACAGCGTTCACAGCCGTGGGCCATGGGAAATGACAATCCGAGCCACGTTGATCTACTCCTGAATTACGTTTGAACTACGCGCGCGGCGGCCTGAACCACCGAACTACTCCCGAGCTACTTTTGAATTGCAGCGCCCACAGCGGTGTTCCAAGGGCGGCCAAGAGCTGAACCACTTTGAACTAGTCCTGGACTACTCTTGAACTGCGCGCGCGGCGGCCTGAACCACCCTGAACTTGTCCTGAACTACTCTTGGACTACGATTCCGACAGGAGGGGCGCGAGGACGACCAAGGGCTGAACCATTTTGAATTAGTCCTGGGCTTCTCTTGGGCTACGCGCGCGACGGCCTGAACCACCCTGAACTACTCTTGAACTGCTCTTGAAATACAGCGCTCACAGCCGTGGCGCATGGACGGTCAAAGGCTGAGCCCTTTTCGAACTAGTCCTGGACTATACTTGAACTGCGCGCGCGACGACCTGATCCACCCTGAACTACTCTTGAACTACTCTTGAGCCACTTTGATCTAGTCCTGAACTGCTCTTGGGCTATGCGCGCAACGGCCTGAACCACCCTGGGCTACCCCTGAACTATTCTTGAATTACGACGCCGACGGGAGGGGCGCGAGGGCGACTATGGGCTGAACCAGTTTGATCGAGTCCTGAACTAGCGCGCGACGACCTCAACCACACTGAGCTACTCCTGAACTGCTCTGGAACTACAGCGCCCAGAGCCGTGGGGCACGGGTGAGCACAAGCCGAACCGCGTTGGTTCAGTCTTGAACTACGCCTGAACTACTCGCGCAACGGCTTGGCCTACCGCGAGCTACTCCTGAACGAGCCTTGAATTGCGACGCCAGAAGTGATGCTGCCGTCGTTGCCACAGACTGGGCCACTTTGAACTAAACTTGGAGTGATATTGAACTACGCGCGCGAAGCCCTGGGGCAACCTGAGGTAGACGTGATCCGCCGTTCTGCTACGACACACACATTGCAGTGGTGCACGGGTTACTAAACGCTGAACCACTCTGAACTAGTCTTGAACTGCTTTAGAACTGCAAGCGCAAAGGCCCTGCACCGCTTTGACATACACTTGAGCGACGTTTGGACTGCGACGGCGGCAGCGGTGAGCCATTGGAGGCTCGGGGCTGGTCCACCCTGAACGAAAGCTGCAAGACGCTTGAACGATGAGCGCGACGACCTGAACCACCCTGAGCTACTCATGAACGGCTAGCTTATTGCGTTGCAGACGGGGACTGGCTGTCGATCGCCCAGAGAGCACGCGCCTTGCGTCATATGCACTTAGCCTGCGCTTGAGCTGTGCTGCAGAATCCTGGCTTGCCCTAAACTACAAGTGAGGCAGAACGTGCCAGCGACGCTTTGGACGCCGAGCAACCGTGATAAAACCATGTAGCATGATACGCCCGCGCGACGCACCCGAGTCATCATGATCAGTATTTGAGCCAATTTGGAACTCGGGTCTGCAAGAATTTGCTCGGTTCCGACTCAGCGCTGGGCTGTTTGCCGCGGCCATTGCGTTTCGCGTAGCCATGCGTTCCAACCAACTAGCGCCCCCTGGCGCAGCCCCGAGGTGCGCGTGGGCTCGTCCCTGCCATCGCTGGGCTATGGGCGGCCATGTGCATAGCCGCGCGCGGCTAGTCCTGGGCTGCGATTGGCTTCTGCGTTGGAAGGTCTAAACCACCGCCAAACATTGTTGACGTGCTAATGTTTTGGGCGCGTGCGCGAGTCATGCTTGCTCTTCTACAGCACTCCGCACAGTGCCGCGCTGCTGCGCTGCGCCTGGGCCTGCGAGGTCTCAGGGCCGAACCCTTGCAGAAATGCTCGCGACGCGCATAGAGTCCATCGCGCGCGGGGCATGCGAATCGCAGAGCCGATTTGGACCTTACGCGAGCTGAGCAACGACAGCGTTGAGCTGCGGGCGCGAAGGTGACAGGCCCCACCGCCGCCACCCCCATCGCAGGCTTCCTCGCGCAGAGGAGCCACAACATAACACTGGGTTCCGCCAGGAGCATGCCGGACATATCCCGACGACGTGGCCTTGCGCGTCGCGCCTACTCCAATGGATCGTCCGCGTCGTTTTTTCCCAACCAGCCTGTGTTGTTCGGTCCTCGTTTCGAAGAGACCATCCCAGCGTCTCCTCCCATTCCTCCCTCCTCCCCTCCTCTCATCATCGCCATCATCGTCATTGCCGTCGTCATCAGCGTTTCGTGGCCCCATAGGGGCCCCGCCGAAGGTCCCAGTGGCGCAGTCTGCATGCGTCCCCGCCATTCATGTCGGCACACCCTTCACGCGTCTCGTGGCCCCGTAGGAGCTCCGCCGAAGGTCCTAGTGGCACAGTCCGCGCGCGACCCCGCCATTCATTTCGGCCCACCCCTCAGTTTCGTGGTCCCATAGGAGCTCTGCCGAAGGTCCCAGTGGCACAGTCCGCGCGCGTCCCCGCCATTCTTTTCGGCCCGCCCCTCACACGTTCCGTGGCCCCATAGGAGTTCTGCCGACGGTCCCAGTGGCACAGTCCGCGCGCGTCCCCGGCATTTATTTCGGCACACCCCTTCACGCGTTTCGTGGCCCCATAGGAGCTCTGCCGACGGTCCCAGTGGCACAGTCCGCATGCGTCCCCGCCATTCATTTCGGCACACCCTTCAAACGCCTCGTGGCCCCATAGGAGCTCCGCCGAAGGTCCCAGTTGCACAGTCCGCATGCGCCCCCGCCATTCATGTCGGCCCGCCCCTCACGCGTCTCGTGGCCCCACAGGAGCTCTGCCTAAGGTCCCAGTGGCACAGTCCGCATGCGTCCCCGCCACTCATTTCGGCCCGCCCCTCACACGCCTCATGGCCGTATGGGAGCTCTGCCGACGGTCCCAGTGGCAAAGTCGGCATGCGTCCCCGCCATTCATGTCGGCCCACCCCATCACACGCTTCGTGGCCCCATAGGGGCTCCGCCGAAGGTCGCAGGGGCACAGTCTGCATGCGCCCCCGCCATTCATTTCGGCACACCCCTCACATGTTTAGCAGCCTCATCGGAGCTCCGTCAAAGGTCCCAGTAGCTCAGTCCGCATGCGTCCCCGCCATTAATTCCGGCACACCCCTTACACGTTTCGTGGCCTCACAGGAGCTCCGCCGAAGGTCCCAGTGGCACAGTCCACATGCGTTCCCGCCATTCATGTCGGCCCACCCCTCGCAAGTTCCGTGGCCCCATGGGAGCTCAGCCGGCGGCCCCAGTGGCACAGTCCGCGTGCGTCACCGCCATTCATGTAGGCACACCCCTCACCTGTTTCTGCCGACGGTCCCAGTGGCACAGTCCGCACGCGCCCCCGCCATTCATTTCAACCCCTCACGCGCATCGTGGCCCCAGAGGGGCTCCGCCGAAGGTCGCAGTGGCACAGTCCGCGCGCGTCCCCGCCATTCATGTCGGCCCACCCCTCACACGTTTCGTGGCCCCGCAGGAGCTCTGCCGAAGGTTCCAGTGGCACAGTCCGCATGCGTCCCCGCCATTCATGTCGGCCCACCCCTCACACGTCTCGTGGCCCCATAGGAGCTCCGCCGACGGTCCCAGTGGCGCAGTCCGCATGCGTTCCCGCCATTAATTTCGGCACACCCCTCACACGCTTCGCGGCCTCATGGAAGCTCCGCCGAAGGTCGCAGGGGCACAGTCCGCATGCGTCCCCGCCATTAATTCCGGCACACCCCTCACACGTTTCGTGGCCCCACAGGAGCTCCGCCGAAGGTCCCAGTGGCACAGTCCACATGCGTCCCCGGCATTTATTTCGGCACACCCCTCACACGTTTCGTGGCCCCATAGGAGCTCCGCCGGCGGTCCCAGTTGCACAGTCCGCATGCGTCCCCGCCATTCATGTCGGCCCACCCCTCACACGACTCGTTGCCCCACAGGGAGCTCCGCCGAAGGTCCCAGCGGCACAGTCCGCGCGCGTCCCCGCCATTCATGTCGGCCCACCCCTTACACGTTTCGTGGCCCCACAGGAGCTCCGCCGAAGATCCCAGTGGCACAGTCCGCATGCGTTCCCGCCATTGATTTGGGCACACCCCTCACACGCTTCGTGGCCCCATAGGAGCTCCGCCGAAGGTCCCAGTGGCACAGTCCGCATGCGACCCCGCCACTCATTTCGGCCCGCCCCTCGCACGTTTCGTGGCCCCAGAGGAGCTCCGCCGAAGGTCCCAGTGGCACAGTCGGCATGCGTCACCGCCATTCATGTAGGCACACCCCTCACACGTTTCGTGGCCCCATAGGAGCTCCGCCGAAGGTCCCAGTGGCACAGTCCGCACGCGTCCCCGCCATTCATGTCGGCCCACCCCTCACACGTCTCGTGGCCCCATAGGAGCTCTGCCGACGGCCCCAGTGGCACAGTCCGCACGCGCCCCCGCCATTCATGTCGGCCCACCCCTCGCACGCTTCGTGGCCCCATAGTAGCTCCGCCAAAGGTCCCTGTATCGTGCGCCGCTCTGCCCAGCGGCAAGAGCTTTGCCCGCTATCAGCAGCCGGCCAGCTAGCTCTTTTTGCTCCGCGCAGCGGACGACCCGCGCGCGTCGCTGGGACCCCTCCGGGGCGACCAGCGCGCGTCGCGGGGACTCCGTGCTGCGTTCTGCCGAGCGCCTCGCTCGCCCGTCGTCGCTCTGCCCAGCGGCAAGAGCCCTGCCCGCTATCGGCCAGCCAGCTAGCTCTCTTTGCCCCGCGCAGCGGACGTCCCGCGCGCGTCGCTGGGACCCCTCCAGGGCGACCTGCGCGCGTCGCGGGAACTCCGCGCTGCGCTGCGCCCGCAGCCTTGGGCATCTGAGTGCGCGGGCAAAGAGGGGGCAAAAAAAGGGGAGGAAGCGGGCGCGATCCTCGCGGGGGGGCGCGCCGACATTGGCGTCGCGGCGCGCGGGCGATGCCGTCGGGGAGTCCCGGGGAAGCTCCTTGCGGCGGCCACGCTCAGCGTCACGAGGTATCAGAGGCAGCCAGTCTCAAACTATTGACATTCATATACAAGTACAACATGCTTTGTTGTACTCGCATTCATGCACGTAGACTCGCTCGCACGCAGACTCATTCACAGTCAGACGCGCTCGCGCTCATATTCACCCGCGCTCAGTCTCCTTACGTACTCAGATCAATCGTTTTCGCTCGCGTTGTGTACCGCGCCACTGATTTCGGCACACCCCTAGCACGGTTCGTTGCCTCATAGGGATCACCGCCGAAAAGTGAATCACAATTGTTGTGCTCACACCTGCATATCGTTGGGTCCTGCGTCCGGCTTTTTGGCGACGCCAGGGACAAGGCCTGTGCAAATCGTGTTTGGCGACATGGTTTCGCGGTGGTTCGGGATGCCCGATTCGCCAAGTCGCGTCATCATCTGCGCTCGCGACAGGAAGCGGTCCTTGCGCAGCTTGCCGTGGCCAGCGATGGCCGCGCCCATTTGCTGCAACGCAACTCGCGCGAATCCAAGACTTGACGCGAGCCCGCGAGCAGGATTACGCGCTTCTCTCAAGGCAAAGGGCGACATATCGTGCCATCTAGTAGCAAGTTGCACCCAACTGCTTAGCGGCGCGAGCTTACCCAATGCGCCACTCGCGTGGCGCATTGGTGGCACAGCGTAGCACTAGTATAAGACAGCAATACAGAGCACGCGCGCTGGGCACGAGCACAGTTCAACGCGTGTCATTGGCTGGCAAGACCCCCCCCCCACACACACACACACACACACGCACACGCACCCCAAGGCCTCTGCAAGGGTTCCTGGGCTCTAAGGATTTGCGCATTTGCACATGGTATGCTGATGTTGCTTGTCGGCGTTGCGCTATGTACCATGCAGCGTTGATGCTATGCGCGCCCGCTTTCTGCAATTATGGGGCACATTGTATACAGCGCGTTGTTATGAGGGCTCTCGCCGTTGGTCTCTGTAAGGAACGCCCAAACGCGGAGCATCCGCACTCTGACTTGGCTTCCCGAGCAAGGAGAACACAAGCGGGTTCGCCCCGTCTTCCCACGGCCACGGCGTTCGAGACCGCGGCGCCGGGCAGGCCGGCTTGGCGTCGAGGCCCCGACAGCCGTGTTGTCACGGGCAGACGATGTGTAACCACCGCGATAATGGTCAGTAGGTGTTACGACGTTTGCTGCTCTCCGCATTCTCGTGGGCTATCAGGGCTTTTCGGTGCCAATCCGAAGAATTGTTCGGCCAGCATTTCTTTCGGGGTCAGGTCCTGGGGCTCGAAAATATCAACAGTCTTTTCCAGGGTTCGGGCAGAGAGAACGCTCCGTGACATGTCGAGCGGCGTGGCCGTCATTATGACCGTGCGATCCGTCGGGGCAGCCTTTGGACTTATCATTCCCCGTTCGCTTCCGTATCCATTCTGGCTCAGTACCGTTTTCTCGATGCACCCTGAGGCCCAGGGCGAGGTGCGCATCCCTTCAGTTGACTGAACGTCTCTCAGCAACCATGCCCGTCTCTGGAGACGAGGCGGATGGCTCCCAGATGCCGCCCCCGCCAACCCAACCGGCGGTTCGCAGGAGGAGTTCGGCCAGCGAGCAGGCCGCTGCTGCCAAGGTCGAGGCACCATGCGAGTGCTTCCTCTGCTTGGAACCGCGTCGCCCACGGGGGCCCACCAAGAAGTGGCACGGCTACTCGCCCCATGCGAGCCCGCGTTGGAATCATATTCGGACTCGCCAGCGCATTTGCTTGAACTGGCCGAACGGCCTCAGGCGCGAGCTCCACTTGATGAGCGGCGATCTTGGCAAGTGGCGCACTGCAGCGAAGCTCTTCGACTCGAGTCACCCAGAGAGCAACCGAACACAGGCGCGGCCGACTCTGACGAAGCAGATAGTCAGACTATGAGCTTGAGCTGAAGCGACAGGCTGAACTGACAATGTATGACACCACGAAGTACACCAAGGCGCAGTACATGAAGGCGAAGTTGAGGGGTATGGATTCGGACGGGGCGAGCGCCGACTGGGACAGCGAGTGCGCAGAACACCCGACGGTCAATAAGAAGGGCGAGAAATGCATTGCCATCGAAGGCCCCGAGGTGACCAGGGAGTGGGAGGGGGCGGAGTGCCAGTCCGTGAAGCGAGGCCCGAACGGCGTGGAGATTGGAGCCTTCCCGTTGCCGTCATATGCAATGACTTCTTCTGGCGGCGCTATGCCCCCTCCAGAAGCAGGGCGAGACGGTGGGGCGCGCCGCAGCGGACTGACGGAGCAGAACTTCAAGCGCCTCGCAGTTGCATTCGATGAGGTTGGAGAGGATGTTGAGTCAGTGGTGAGCTCGCGCACTCGCGGTGGACGCAGCAGCCGCGTCGCGCCGCAGCTGCAGCCGTCGCAGGGCTTCTTGAAGCAGAAGGAAGACATCCAGGCCGCGCTTCGAGAGATCGCCTCAAGCATCGATGGCAGTAAAAAGGGGGCCGCCGCGATCAGCAAGCTCCAGGTACTGCACGGCGTGAGAAGACCATCGGGGTGCATGACTTACCCCGCGACGTCAACACGGCGGTCAACGACCTCTCTCGCGTGAGCTCGTTGGCCAAATCCGAGCTCGAGAAGATCGGCCCCGCCAAGTTGGAGGAAGCTCCGCCTCTCGAGGGGGCGCTCTCGAACATCCAGAGGCAGAAGTCCATTTGTTTCCGGCGGGTGATTGCCCTCGCGGACCAGTTGAACTCCGAGTTCCAAAAGGCTTGCTCCAACCAGGGGTCCGAGTACCAGAGGATGCGCTGGGGGAAGGCGAAGATCCAACATATGTTGAGCAGAGGAGGCGCAGGCCTGAACTTGCCCAAGTGGGTGTCGGAGCAGATCCACAGTGCTGCTAATCCCAGTTGCACCGACACCGATGGCGGGCCCGCTGTGCGCGAGAGTGCGCAACTCAACCCCGAGGTCAAGTGTTTCGACGTGGCCAAGGTAGCTCTCTTCACGAAAGAGGGCGCCGATGAGGCCAACCAGTCGCAGTCGGCGCGGTGGGGCATGACGGGGCTGCTGCACGAGAGCGCGAGGACCTTCATCGACCACGAGACCACCAACATGAATGCTGAGCTCGACAACGACCCGCAGTGGCCAGGCGCGCAGGGGAGGGTGTCAGACTGCTTCGCCCACAGCCTCGACGGGATCACCCCCTTCGTCGCGCAGAACACCACGGCGAAGGGCTCGGAGTGCTGGCTCGTGTGCGCGAGGGCTGGCGACCTTCGCATTAGTCCTTAGAGCGCGCCCATGCCAGGCACGCCAACGGTCACTGTCGCCATGGGCAAGCCGCTCTTGATCCACGCTGTGCGCATGATAGAATTCCTGAACCAAGGCATCGCCGTGAACAACTACGAGCAGTTCCTGGCGACACCGACGGGAGCAGACGTCGTCCAGCAATCGACATTAGTTATCGTCAACCCAGGGGGCAACATGTACATTCCCGCGGCGTGTTGGTGGTCCTTCACGGTGAACGCGGGGCCCCGCGATGCTTTAGCAGCAGAAAAGGGCGAGGCGAAGGCGAAACCAAAAGGGAAGGCGAAGGCTAAGGCCTCGACGACGCCTTTGGGTGAGGACGTGATCGGCATGGCCACCGCCGCGCCAATATACTCACCGACGCTGTGGGGCACTGTTGAGGCCAACGAGAAGGGAGCGATCGTCGCTTTGAACAAGGCCCACTTCGGCACGACGACGGGTCGTGCGATGTGGGATGAGCGCTCCAAGGCGTCCGATGCAGTGTACAACTAGCCCGACATATGGAGATACGAATGTAACACTAGTCATGGAGGCGCGCTCTGAATCAACGCGTAACGGTCCCAGCTTGTGGCACTGAGATTGATGCGATGCCTTTGCACGCCCAGGGTGGAGTGTTCCATGCGACCTGAGCTTTCGAGATCCGCTCATCAGGGCGATCGCCGTGGCCGAGTGCTCCTTTGCTCCTCCGCCTCGTCATGCCAATGTGTTGCTGCATATCTGGGGCTCCGCTCAATGCCGCATGTTGTTTATCATATCTGGAGCATCGCTCCCTGCGCCCAGATATCTTTTATTCCCTGAGCTTCGCTCTCAGCACCCCTGATGTCATCTATATCGGGAGCTTCGCTCTATGTAACCTGATTGCATGTCGAATGGCGCTCTAAAGCACCGTGCCATTCGACGTGCGCGCGACAGATAGTTGAGCCGGCACGGCCACTTAGGGGCGCCTTCTGGGGCCGCGCCCTCGCGAGAAAGGGGCGGGAACAGAGGGCGCGCGAGAGAGCGGGCGACGAATGGGGGGCGCGGGGGGGCGAAGTGACAGGAGGGCGCAGAGGGGGACAGGGGGGGAAGTCGGAAGAACTCGCGAGGCTAGAGGATGATGCACGCGCGGGGGGGCAGAACGATCGCCCACGGGGCGCGCGCGAGGGGCGCGAGGGTGGCGGGGGAGGGCGGTCGCGGGGCAGGGGGTTCGCGGCCGTCATTGACGGCGGTCGCGATCGAGTTCGGCCTTGCCACTGCAGCGAGCGCGCCCGTCGCGGGAGTAGCCGCCCGAGCGCGCCCGAGGTTCGCCGACGCGCCCGTCGCCCGCAACAGGCGGCCAGATGCCGCGGCCGCGCCGCGACGTCTGACCGCCTTTCGCGCGCCGCGGGCGCATTGGCGGACCTTGAGTGCGAGCGGGGGGCGCATCCAGCAGCAGACGCGCGCGCCGGGGCGGCGGGGCCAGACTCAATCACGAGCGCTGCAAGTGAATGCCGTCGCGCGCGCCGCGTTTGAGGATGCTTGCGCTGACAATGCGGCCGGGCCGCTCCGCGCGTTGCGCCTAGGGCGTGATTTCGCGAGCGCGCGCCAGCGCCGATCGGCTTCCCGACGTTCAATGCGTTGTTCATGGCGTTGCGGGCTCGTTCGTGTCACCGCGCAGCCGCGGCCCGACGAGTCCTTGGGCGTTCGGGCGCGGCCGCGCAAAGGGCGCGCGTCGCCGCTCATGATCGGCATAGCGTCGGCGCGTGCGTTATTCGATCACACCACGAACCCAAACAACTTTTAAAACAAGCAGCGAAAACGCCGCTGAACTTTTCGGCTTGGCAGTGTCTGTTTTTCCAGTAGAAATTAAGTGTTGTGCTGGCCGCGTCTGTAGCGGACGGTTGCTTGCCAGCGCTTTTACCGCAAGTCCGCGCCTTGCCGGTGGTGACCATTCTGGCGACGGGCACGAGACAGCAGAGACAACGCAACCGAGCAGCAGCAGGTTCATTGCGATCATTTCAACTCCAGCCGCTCACGCTGACGCGCTACGCTGGGGCCGCCAACTTCTTCTGCAATTGTCTCGCCAAGCGGAATGAGCCGACGCCCCAGTCCCGACGAGGTCCCGGGATAATGTTTGGAGGGGTGTTGGGCAGACGGCGAAGCCAAGCCAAGTCGATGGTCGGCGACGTCCTGTCCTCTTTGCAGCACTTCGCCTCGTGCTTGCGGCGTGCGCTCAATTGCTCGCGGCGGATCTTCTCGACTTGGTCGAAGAACTAGGTCCCCCCGAGGGCCAGGCCGCTCCTGCCTGAGCAGGCCTTGGCCATGGCAGGCTTTGCGATGTCCAGGGGAGATGCCGCCATCCTCGTGAGTTTCAACTGCTTTTTGCGGCCTGTGGAGGCCATGCTGCAGGCGAGCCAGCTCGCGTGGGACTTCGACCGCGGCTTGGCGCACATCAGCCTCGGTTTCACCAAGGGCGGCAATCGCGCTGGAGTTGCCGAGCACGTTGTCATAGACGAGCTCGAGGCAGTGGTTCTCTTGGCTCGAGTGCTGGGCGACGCACCAGGCGGGGCCCAGCTTTTCCCCCGAGGGGCTGCAGGCTTTAGGGCAACATTCCGCCGTCTGGTGGGGCAGATTGGAGCTAATCCCGATCGCCATTGCCCTCATAAGCTGCGCCGGGCAGGAGCCACGCATCATTTCCAGGTCATTGGCAGCTTGAGCATGACCTGTGTGCGAGGCCGCTGGAGGCATCAGCCGACAGCAAGGACGTACATCCAGGATGGCGTGGCGATGCTGGAGCGTGTTCGCCTGTCGAGCCGAGAGACGGCACTCGTGTGTGAAGGTAAGGCGCTGTTGCGACGCCTGCTGTGAGCCCTCGGCCAGCCCGATGCCTCCTCGCATCGTCAATCTGGGGAGCATGGAGGGGCGCCCTGAGGATCGCGGCCGCGCAGTGGCGCCGTGGTCCTGCTCTTCTCGCCCTCGGCAGAGGTCCGGCCCCCTGCGCCCGCGGTGGCGCCCCCTGCGAGGGCAGGGGGGGGGGGGGGCGGCTGCGGCCAGCAGGTGGCCGCTGGGCGACGGGCGCCCCGGGCTCGGCCGCGCTCGCACCACGGGGCGCCCGCCGCCGCGGCGCGCGCAAACAAGAGCGCCGCGTGCGGCGCTGAGGAGGAGGAGAAGGAAGGGACGAGCATTAGATATTCGACTTCGTTTATTAGTGCGAGCTCCTGGTCACTCCGACCTCCTTGCAGCCATGTGGGGCCACCGACCCGCCCCGCGTCTTGAGGTTCTTCGACGCCGACGAGCTCGCGCGGTTCTACCCCGCGCTGAGCGGGGGAGGGGCGCTCTGAGGATCGAGGCCGCGCAGCGCCGCCGTGGCCCCGCTATTCCCGCCCTCGGCGGAGGTCCGGCCCCCTGCGCCCAAGGCGGCGCCCCCTGCGAGGGCAGGGGGGGGGGCGGGGGCGGCTGCGGCCAGCAGGTGGCCGCTGGTCGACGGGCGCCCCGGGCTCGGCCGCGCTCGCACCACGGGGTGCCCGCCGCCGCGGCGCGCGCAAACAAGGGCGCCGCGTGCGGCGCTGAGGAGGAGGAGAAGGAAGGGGCGAGCACTACGAATAGTACGAGGACGAGGCGTGGGCATTCGAGTGCGCGCGGGGCTACGCCCGATTTATGCTCGCCGTTTGGGCAGGCGGGGGGGCCCAAGCCGCGAGCTGTCTTGTGATTTTTGACCTGATTCGCTATCGTCGTCGTCGTCGTCGCCGCGGGCTTTGTCCATTTGAAACACCGCGCCGCCTGCCCATAGCGGCCGCTGTCGGTTTTGGGCACCATTTGGTGTTTGGGCAACATACCTCCGCACTCATTTCGGGCGTCCAGTCAAAAAAAGTTGCGCGGGCCTCCGAATATGCATTCAGGGCGCTTCGCTTTCACCGCCCGACCATTCCGGTTCTCGCTGGAAGAGATGCAGACGGCGCCAAGAACGGGCGGCAATTTTCCGAAAAGGAAGGCAGGTTCCCCCACGCGCGTGCTTTCTGTATTTCTCTTGCGCCCCATGCCCCCTCCATCCCGTCGCACATTTGGCTCGGGCGCGCAGCGCGGCTGATCGATGCTGAAGTCGTCGATGAGTCGTCGGCCCGCCATCATTGCCAGCGGGTCATGGCATGGACGCTGGCTGTCTGGAGCCAGGATTTCTTCTCCCGCAGCAGCAAACCAGAGATAGTTGGAACGCTGCCCATGACCAGCCAGAGACGACCCAAAAGGCGCCCACGAGGGCCGAAGAGGGCCCCGAGAGCGGCCCACAAGTCGGCCTAGAGGAGCACGAGGCGGCCCGGGGGAGCTCCAGGACAGCCCGCGAGAGAGCACTTCGGGATGGGCCGCAACCTCGTGCGGATGCCATCAAGACCGGGCCGTATCGGGGCCAGTCTGGGCCTCGTTTTGGGCCGCATGCGAGCCCAGCATTGTCCACAATTGAGCGAGCTCAAAAACGTAGTCGACGTTTGCATGTGGAGAATCGCCCAGACGAGCGAGCCTGACAGTTAGCCGTCAAGGGGCGCTCCTGAGGGCCCCGGGAACCATTTCTGGATGCCCACAAAGGGCTGAAGAGGGGTGGAAATGGTGCGAAATTGCGCCCCGAAGGCGTGTTGGGAACGGCCTGAGTTCGTTTTGGACGCCGTTTGGAAGCCATCTTGGGGCAAAGAAGCGTCGACGCCGCAGCCGTGCGGCGGAATGGCAGAGGCGGGGGGGGGGGGGGGGGGGGGGGGGGGGAAAGCCTTGTTAGAAGCTCGCGCAGTCAAGTCTCACGCGCCCCTCAGTCCGGTGGGCGGGCGGATCCAAGAATATTTCGCCAATTCACCGATCCCAGACGAAATGCGGGGCTCCTGGAAGTTGCCAGGGCGAGGCGGGGCCTTGAGCGTCTAGCATGAGGAAAGGGCTTCCAGGCATTGTAGCCGGATTTTGATTGAACGGGGGATTTTGCGGCATCTTGTCCGGAGGAAGAAGACGGCGCGGACCTCCGAAAGGCGTGGGTCCAGAACCGCCCCCCCCCCCCCGGGCCTGTGCCAGCGGTGGCGCGGGCGCGGGCCTGGGCCTGGGCCTGAGCCTGGGCCTGCCTGGGCGCGGGAGTGGACGCGGGCGCGCGCGTTGGCGCGGGCGCGGGCGTGGGGGTGGGCGCGGGCGTGGGCGCGGTCGCGGGCGCGGCGCGGGAGTGGGCGCGGGCTTGGGCCCAGGCTTGGGTCTGGGCGCGGGCGCGGGAGTGGGCGATGTAAAGTCCGGTTTTTGCAACTGCAGGCTATGCGCGGAAGGAGTGGGGACCTTGGGTTTGCCCATTTTAGCTCTGCAGCCGCGAGGCTGTGGACCGCGGCTGGCCTGAACCGCGCTGCGCCGGGGGTGGCGCGCGGGCGATGGGGCAATGGGGGCTCTGCGCGCATGCCGCCGTCATCGTCGTCGGTGGGGCGCGGACGAGTCTGGCCACTGGGTGCTGGCCGTTCGGCCGAGGGCCGGGCGGCGCGGGTTCTGCGCGCCGGCGGCCGGGCGGGCCGAGCACGTGCCTGCGCCCCCCCCCTTGGCCTCGTGGCGGGCCCGGGCCCGAAGGGCGAGGGGCGCCCCGGGGAATGCGGCGAGCGCCGCCGGCCGCGAAGGGCGGCGAGGGGCATGGGAAGGGGCGGGCCCCGCCCCCCGTGCCGCCCGCAACCGGAAAGGGGCGGCATGCAATAGATGCCCCGACGGCCGCTCCGACCACCGCGACCGCGACCTCCACTACGGGACACGCCTCCGGCGGCGAGGGCGACCTCGCGAGCGAGCCCCGAGCCTGCGGGGCCAGAGGGGCCTTCGGGCTCAGGCAACAAGAGTCGGTTTTCTTGGATGCCGACCACGCCGGCTCGGCGGCGCGCTGAGGTCGGCCCGCCGGCGCCCCGCGCGCCACCGCTCGCGGGGCCGTGGGCCCGCGACGGGGGGGGCGCGTGGATTAACTGCTCGTGCCTTCGAGGTGAGCGAGCTGGGCATCTGGCTAGTTCAGCATCCCGGAGCGTGTGGGCACGCTCTGGCAGAGCGGGGGGGTGGGCCGGTGCGGCGGTGGACAGCTTGGGCGCGAACCTTCTAGGCTGGTGGGGCGCAGCCGCGCTGCGCGCGATGATGGCCCTGCGCGCGACGATGGCTGCCGGGGGCCGCCGTGCGCTGAGTCGACGCGGTCCCGGCGCCATTGGCTCTTAGCTACGCAGGGCTAGCGCGGGCGCTGATACAGCTTCCGACGCGCTGCCGGCGACGGCCCGCGGGGCCGGGGGCGGCCCTCCCGCCGCCGCCGCCCCCCTCCGCAGCGCGTGGCTTCGGGGTCCGGGAGCGGGCGGGGACACCGACGCCGCTCACTCCAACAACAGGGGTGCGCGTGGCCAAGGCGCCAACCAGGCGCCGAACCACCTGCTTCCGCGCAAGCACGGCCAGGTGGCCCGCACCTCTTGCACCTTCGAAGCTGCCGCGGAGCCCGGGGGCGCCCCGTCGAAACCGCGGCTCGATCGCCGCGGGCTAGCTGCGCGCGTCGACCAGGCGCAGGGCTGCGCGAGTCGCGCCTGGAGGGCGAACCGCGCGCGCAGGTGCACCTCTGCCGGGCGGCGGGGTGCGCGGCGGCCCACCCGATGCGCGTCGACCAGTCCGCGGCCATCGGCCACGCCCAGATCATGGGCCAGGGGGGGCACGGGGCGGCGACGCCGCGCCGAGCCGCAGCCGTTCGACTGCGCCAGGCGGGCGCGCTGATCCGGCGGTTGCTTGTTCTTTGGGCTTGCGCGGGCTAATGTCGAGCGGGCGCGCTGCCCGCGCCCGGGACCCCGCTGCGTCGGCGACGCTGCGGGAAGTCGCCCGCTTGCGCCGGTTTCGGAGAGCGGCGGCGAGGCGGAGGGGCGCCCGTGCCAGGCGGCGAGGGCAGGCGCGCAGCTGGCGAACAGGGCCCTGCCCTTGCAGCCCGAGGGATGCTCCGACCGAGGGCTGATGGAGCCGACGGTGCGATTGGTGGAGGGCGCCGCCGCTTAGGACGCGGCGGCGCCTTGGGCGGGGGAGACGGCGCGGACCCATCAGCCCGCGCGATATCGGTCGACGCTGCTGGGGCGCAAGCGCGGCATGCCAACGCGCCATCGGGCGGCGTCCCCGCGGCGCCCCGATGCACGGGGAACGCGTCGGAAGCGGCGACGGTGCCCCGCCGCGGGTCGAGGCTACCATTCGGCTCGGGCTCTGCGGAGGCGTGTGGAAGTGACTTAGGGGGCGGGGGGGCCTTAGCCCTGGGCCGGCGAAGGACTTGGGCCGTCGCCCCGCCCCGCGGTGGCCGCGGCGACGTCCGCGTCGCCCACAGAGCATGTTCCACCCGTGGAGAGGGCGACCGCTTCGCTGGCGGCTCGAGGGCCGACGTTTGGGGGGTGCGCGTTGGGGGCCGAGGCGGGCGCGGGCCCTTGCGTCGGGCACCCTATAGGGGGTCGTCAGCGCCGGCGCCCAATCGAGCCGCGGCGCCGCCCAGCCCAGCGCAGCGACGCCCGCGCTCGGCGGGGCCTGGCAGCGCGGGCCGCTCTCGGCCAGCCGGGCGCGGCGCCCGGATGCTTGCGCAGCAGTGGCTCCAGGGGAACGTCGGTGAAGATCTGCCCGGGTTTCGGCGATGGGGCCGAGGCGGGGGCTCAGCCGCGGCGCCTACTTCTCGGGGAATGCGAGGGCGTCGATTTGCGCGGAGCGGCCCGCGACGGACGCAGCGGCGGCGCTAGGGGCGAGCTCGGAGGGGGGGCGCAGGTCGAGGTGCAGGCGCGGGATGCCATAAAGCACCCCGGCCCGATCGGGGAGGGACCCACGGCAATCCGCGAGAGTCAGAAGAAACAGTTTTATGCACGCGCACCACATTTAATTACGCACGCGTCATTTAACCAAACGAGGCCGGCTCGAGGAGAAAAAACGGAGCGACGCAACAATTTCCGTGACGTTTAGGCAAATTTAATCCAACACAGCCACCAACAAAATCTCGCGGATGCGATCTTCAGAAACAGTCGCGCATCGCTCTCATTTCGTCGTTGAAATCGCGCACGGCACCTGGTACACGCGCGCGAAACCATTCAACGCCGTGATCTACCTTATCTCTCGCTAGCCGTATCAAGTCTCTTACGTTTTTTGTCTATTCGGTCAAATTCTTTCCCCTTTCACCTCTAATCCACTCGACCCACCTGCGCTCGGCGCCGCGCGACCATTCTCAGTGTCACTGGGCCACGTTTCTTTTTTCGCGCAAGATTTGAGTGACATTCCCCCCCAATGCCGCAGGCCTTTCGCCCATGCTACATGCGTTTGCGCCACTACCTCTGATTCCCTCGTCCGTTTCTCATGGTATGCCGATATGGCTACTTTAGGTATGCATCGCATTCTTTCGTAACATATGCATTCTTAGTGGGTATTTTGGAATCGTCTTGGGCCGTCTTGGGGTCCTGTTGAATCGTCTCGATGTTGTCTTGAACACCCCGTGGATTTCTAATGCAACAGGCGCATTTAGCTTCGCGCCGCAATTCTTCTCCCCACAATGTGCGGAATGAGCGCGTGTGTCTGCGTACCGGGGTGGGCTCGGGGTGGGCGGGGGCGGCGCGAGCTGGTGGAATCCCATGGCCGCGCAAGAAACCACCGCAACCGGAAGTTCTGGACGCTTTAAAGAAGTATGTTTTTGGTCGGTTGTTTCTGCGTCGCGGCGATCGTTGGCGAGCGTGTTTGGCATGGCGCAGTGCTTTCTCGAAAGGCTGCAGCCTGGCCATTTGCGGCGCTTTCCCCGCGGAGATCCCCTCAACGTGTTTTCGCGAGGCCGAGTGGCGATCGCGTGCGGCGGCGCCCGTTGGCCGCGACCCGCGATCGCGCTGATCAGAGGGGGTCGCAATAGTAAAAACGTGGTCGCTGCGGCATTGCAACACTATGCTTACGGCGGCGCGGAACGCCCGTTGCGCATGTTTGTTGCGCGTGTCTTGCATGGGCGGATTGCCCCCGCGCAGCGATGCTGCGCACGGCGTGATTGCGCAGATTTTGGGCGACGATGCGCTCGCCCATGCGGGCAGAGCGCCTCCGCGTGGCGAGGCCGACAGGCAAAACAATGAATACGAACGCGATCGTTGCCCCTCGCACTCTCGCCTGTCTGGTCCTCCCTCCGCTCCCCGCCCTGCTCCCGTGCCCTTCTCCTGGTGTGGGGGCAGTGGGACTGGCCCCTCGAGCTGCCGTTCCTGTGGCTCCCGAGTATGGGGTCGACTACACTATTGATTTAGACCCTCGTTCCTTCCGCCCCCCGCCCGCCCCGCCCCCGTCGTGCAAGGCTTGCCTTCTGTTGCTTTTGCTGCCTCCCCGCGCCTCCTGCATGGTTGTGCATGCTCGTAGCGATTTTCCGTTGCTTCCTGGCCTTCTCCTCTCCTCCCCCTCCTCTCTCCTCCTCCTCCTCCTCCCCCTCCTCCTCCTCCTCCTCCTCCTCCTCCTCCTCCTCCTCCTCCCCCTCCTCGTCGTCCTCCTCCTCCTCCTCCTCCTCCTCCTCCCGCTCCCCCTCCTCCTCCTCCTCCTCCTCCTCCTCCTCCTCCTCCTCCTCCCCCTCCGTAGCCATTTTGGCTCAAGTTGGCTCAAGGTTTGGCTCATTCATTACCACGAGCCATTTCGGTACCGCAACTGTTCCTTGAGCCTTTGGGGATCGGTTATTGGGTTCAATCAGTGGGATATCGCCTCAATTTGGTGAATTCGTGAATCTTATTGGGTTTTGTCAATTCAGCGCTTCATTTCTATCTCAAATTTTGGGAAACTGGCTCTTGCTTCATCCTTTTGGCCATGCCGGCATTGCAGATTGGAGAAACCATGCAAAAGCTCTTATCATTGGACATCGATAAGCAGAAAAGACTGAGGGACGAAGCTCGGATGGTAGACGACGACAAAGAAAATCAGCAAGAAGCCTCGAAAGCTATGAGAACCTTGGCGGCCAAGGGAGCTGCTAAGGGTACTGGTTTGGGAGAAAATGGTTCGATTCCATCGGGGGCTGCCTCGACCGCCGCCGGTGCCGACGGGTTTCTTGCCCAACTCGAGTCTCTCCTAGACAAAAAGATCGCTCCTATCAAAGATCGTATTGATTCGTTACAATTCGATGTGTTGGGAACTCAAAAGGCGATGGCTCAGGAATTTTCAGTGGCCGTCACTCTGATCAATGACCATGAAGTAAAGCTTGCCAACCTTGAAGCGGGTGAAACCGAGGTGCAGAAAGCCTTCAACGAAAGGATTCTTGCCGTTGAGCTGGAGCAGAAGTCTCTGCGCGCGGAAATGGCAGCCAAACAGTTAGAAAGTCAGTCGAGCCAGGGTCCGTCGAGGAAAAAGGGTCCGCCGTGGGCTAGCACCCCAAGGGCAGATAGGGACATCTTCATTCTCACCAACCTGGGCTGGAATCTCAAGAAGCAGGAGGCCCTGGAGAAGGCACGGGCTGTCCTTCGCCGGGCGGATGTTCCCCAGCCCACGCATATTGTTGCACCATTTGGGTATGGGAGTTGTGTGGAGATTAAATGGAGTTCGATTGCAGTGGGACTTCAAGCGGCAGCTGCGATTCGTGATCTTAAGATCCCTGGGCACTTGGAACATACGATCTGGTGTGGCCAGATTAGTACGAAGGAGGAGCGTGGCCCAGCAAAATTGTTCAAGACCGTATCAGAAGCCCTGGAAAGGGCAATGGGAGATCGCACGGACAGTTACGTGGTTTGCTCTCGGACTCGAAAAACTTTCGTCTTGGACCGTCAGATAGGTGCTATCAGAGATGGGGAATTTCAGTGGCACGGGTCACTCAAGGAGATTCCCGACGAAGCGCTCCGTAAGACGCTCAAAGACACAATCGACGAAGCACTATCTCTTTGAGATGCTCACGTGAGGGGTCTCGTATGTGCACTCAATGTGCAGGGTAAATGGGCCGACGAGACTCAAATGCAAGCCAACCTAGATTTGCTCGAGCTGAAGAGCTGGGGCTTAATTTGTATCTTAGAGGCGGATTTCAAGGGCTGTCTTCAAAACGATGGGCTACTACGCCCTGTTTTCAATGGCCACGCTTACTACCGCCATCACTCTGGCCCTGGGTGTAGGGCCATGGGCGTGCTTGTGCACAAATCTCTGAGAAAACGTGTGAAAGACATTGTCTGCGATTGGAGATCTATCCGTGTTGATCTTCGTCCCGACTGTCTCGATGGCTGCCACCATCATGCCAGATCCTTTCTCTTCTCTCATCTTGCCCACGATTTTTTCCATGATTCTCTAAACTGTGCCATCCAACTCGGTCGATCCCGCCCCGTGGGGTCTACTCTTTCTTGGTTGGGGGACATGAATGCCGATCAAGGTAACGGAGATCCGAAATTCCGATCATTCAGTGAAGCTTGTTCATGCCTCAATCTCCGTTGGTGTCCTCTCAGGTTCCAAGAGACCTCCATGCAATTCACTAGGAAGCCTGATGGTGATCAGGCGCTCTCTCAGGCCAACAGCACGATCGATCACATAGCTCTCGCCAGGAGTGATCTCACTTTTGATTGTTTCGCCCGCTGGGCGGGCGTCCCAGGGGACCATGCTCTTGTTGGCTGTGATGTGCTGGCCTTTCACCAGCAGATGCGTAAGAGGAGACCTCTCATGTGGACTCCTACAAACATTTTGGAGGTTAGGAAGATCGCCCAATGTCTGTTTCCCGAATCATCGGAACTTATTCGTTTAAATGACGAAGAACAGCCCGATTCATGTGCGGTCAGGTATCATGACCCAAGGGACCTCACCCTCTCCTTTGATTTCTGGGAAAACATGTTGGGCCAGGTTTATGAAGCGACTCAGGCTCTCCCAAGGAGTTTTAGGAGATTTGCCGAAGAGCCATTTTGGGTCAAGAGTCTCAGGACACGGTTCAACTCCGAACTTAACGAAGCCACGAGGGTCTCATTGGGTCAGCTCCTCTTGAAAGCTCTCAAAATAACTAAACTTCAACGCGATTTGGCTCAGGTTGCGCTCAACGCCTCTCAAGGAAAACAGGTCTGGGCCTCCCGCAAGACACTCCTACCCATTTTGGGTTTCTGTGTAGATCAAGTCAAGATTTTTGAAGTGGACCGCTGTACCAAACTGGTGGCTGAAGAATACAGCGAGAGGTGGGGACTCTCAGAATCGGAGCGGCAAGAGGACTTCGCCTGGCTTCGCTCTTTGGGTTTCTTCAACTTCTACAACGACCCCATCATTCCTTCCCTGCTGGAAGACGCGCTGGACAACATCAAGGCACCCCGTAAGATCGACACAGAGTTCGCCTGTACGGCGGTAGTAAAAGCCTCGGGATGGTCCCAGAGGCTCACGGGGTGTATACAGGCCTGCTTAGGCGATCCCGAATTTTGGAATGATGTCACATTCGGGGGCCACCTGGGTAACAAGATCAAGGGTTTTGGAACCCCCTCTCAAACCAGAGTTGTCATTCCCCAGCCAGCAATTGCCAAGATCGGGCACGCATATGTGGCAAGGGCCATTCTGCCAGTTTTGGATTCATACACTGATTCAAAAGGTCTCAAAGGTCTTATTTTTGGGCTCAGCAAAGGTGGACAATTACAAGAACTTCATACCAGTGTCTATCACATTTTAGAATACGGCCGAGATCATTTTAACAAAGGAATGGTTGGGATTACTGACATCAAAGCTCACCACGATCAGATTCGTTATGGATTAGTCCTGCGGAGTCTACTGGGACGGGGAGTCCCTCTTTTCTTAGCAGTTGGCTGCATCAGATTGCATAGGAACCCTCGAGTCTCCATCTCTCTTTTGGACTCAAACACTGGGATTATCCAGAGAGACCGTGGGTTGATGCAGGGAGCTGGGACTGCATGCATACTGGCGCGCGTTTCCGTAGAAGATTGCTTCGCCTCCACCCTGGAGAAAATCACCCATTCTTCTTTGGGAATCTCTATCCGTTGTGAGCAGTTGGGCTTCGATTTCAGGATTGCCCTTCTCAGCTGGTCAGATAATATCTTCGTGGTGGCGTCCTCGGAACAGGACCTTGCAACTCTGACTGCACTGGTAGAGTCGGAGCTCTGGAATGAACATCGGCTCAAACTCAAAGACGATCGGGAAATCCTTCCGGCCTACCCCTATTTCTTTCAAGGATACAATTGGTCCGATCCCTTTGGGAAAACTTGGTCTGTTGTACCGGAGGCTAAGGTGCTGGGTCCGATTCTCTCTGCCACTGGATCCTGTCACGAAGATGTCAAGCAGGGTATTTCACAGATCAACAAAGCCTTTTGGGCTAACAGTAGGTTCTTGATCAACGAGCAGATCCCCATGTCTAAACGTCTCTCAAAACTTAACTGTATGGCGGGGGGGATTATCCGCTCCAGAGGTGCTGCCTGGGTCCCTTGTAAGACGACGGCGGATTTGATTACCAAGGCTCAAAATCAATGTATCAGGATCATGTTGAAACTCAAAAGGCTCCCTGGGGAATCTCCCGAACAGTTTAGTTTACGCAGAAATCGTAAAACCAAGGGATACAAAGATGTTTCTTGGGCTATTTTTCATTTGGATTCAGCTATTAGTTGGGTTTCACACATGCAAAGACATCCAGAAGATTTTTCGTCGAGGCTGTTTCAATATTGCAAGCATTGGGTCATTCAGAATCGCTCCTTTGATAACTCTGGGGGCAGCCGTACCTTCTCTCGCTCGCATAGGGGATATGTTTTCAGGTATGACAAGGATGCCTGGACCACCTTATTCTCCCCTCAGGGCTCCCGGGACAAAAAGTTTCGTTTGGGTCTTGCTCAAGAAATGCTTGATTGGGTTCGGCAACCGCTTCACCTTCGCCTTCAGTAGCCATTGGCTTTGTCTGGCGTGATCCAGACTCACATTTGTTACCGTACTGCGCCCAGCGGGGCTACCTTTCTTTTCACCACGGACACCTGTTACTCTCAGGATCTGGATTTGGTTGGGAATCAGATTCAGCCGACAGTTCCTCTTTTCTTTGGATTCGATCGCCACGCCTTGGATTGTTGGGCTCGGAAGCGTTTTGATAAGATGGAGCCGAAGCCCGTGCTTACCACGAATGAGAAGAAAGCCAAGCTGCAGAAGAAGCTCGAGCAGAAAAAGGAGGACCAAGCGAGGACGGTCGAGATCAGGAATCAGGGCCTCAAGGCCAAAGCATCGTCAGGTGCTGACTCTCGCGAGTCCAGGGTGCTCCCTACCCCGCCTCCAGCACCTGTGCACAGGGGTGACTCCTTGTCTCGGAGCCGATCACCGATTGCCAGGAAGATGCAGTTCTCAGGTGGGTCCAAGAAACAATTGCAGGGCGGTGCGTCGGTTTCCAAGCCAGATCCGGACGAGGCCTTGCCAGAGACACAGGACTACCGAGAGGAAGCGCCTGTCATGCACCCCCCCCCGTCTTCGGGGGGCTCAGACACCAGGAGCTCTACCTCAGGATCTGAAGCGGAGGTCGACTCGCCTGACAGGAGGTCGCAACCAGCTCCCAAAAGCTGGGAACAGGACAAGAAGCCCTGGATCAGCAAGTTGGGCCCACCTGTGTTCAAGTCACAGTTGGAATACGACCACTCAGGCTGCCCAATATTCGCTCCGAAGGGCGGCACAGACCACACGAGCTCAAGGCGTTACATTATGGTTTTCGTACCTCAGCTCACGGGTTTGAATACCTTCAAGGCCAAGGTTGGAGAACATTTCCAAATCATCACAGTTCGTGAGCTGACGCCTTTCATCATTGATAATCAAGGTCCCTTGGTTTCAGACAGTATTCCAGTCTTGGGAGAGCACGGATACCTCACTACCAGGGATGTCACGAAGATTCTTTGGCACTTTGGGCTCCAAACATTTCGTTTCAAGGACATTCATTTGTTCAATGCGCGCTTTTACACCAAAGAGGCCTTTATTGGCCCAGAGGTCTGCCCAAAGAAGGAGAGGCTCCATGACAAATCGCAGATCTTTGCTGGCAGCTGCATTGTGGCCCTCCTCTTCATTAAGGATATGTTTGAAGATGTGGGAGATCTTATCACGGTGGAGTCTGGGAGTAACGGAGCCAATGTAAGGTGCCATTTGCTTTGCAAACCTCGCTTCCTGATGTGATCAAGGTCGTTCCGAAGATACGGCTCAAGTGTTTCATTCCATTGGGCCCTCAGCTTATTTCTTGGTTCAATCTGGGAATATCTGGGATTACAAGTGCTTCATTTCATTGAGCACTCAGGTCATTTCTCTGGGGCTGGGATTACATCATGTTCTCCTCAATTCGATTGTCGGGGCCAAAGTAGTGGGGTCGATTCTTGCTCTTTGCCCACAGCCTCGACGTGACAAGTTTCAACTTGGGATTGCTTTGCGCTTAGTTTGATTCTACACTTCAGTTCTAAATGGGTCTGGCCTGGGATTGTTAATCTCACTACGTTGGCCAGGACGGTGACTCTTGGTTCAATCTGGGAATATCTGGGATTACAAGTGCTTCATTTCATTGGGCCTTCAGGTCATTTCTCATGAGCTGGGATTACATCATGCTCTTCTCAATCCGATTGTCGGGGCCAAAGTAGTGGGGTCGGTTCTTGCTCTTTTCCCACAGCCTCGACGTGACAAGTTTCAACTTGGGGTTGCTTTGCGCTTAGTTTGCTTCTTTACTTCAGTTCAAAATGGGTTTGGCCTGGGATTGTTAATCTCACTACGTTGGCCAGGACGATGACTGCCGTCCGATCCCTGATAAAGTGTACCTCACACCCCTGTCTCCCCATCTCCTGGATCTCCATCTGTCGATTGTCTTGGTGTCCTGGTGCTTTTCTGTAGTCATTTTGGTTCAATCCGCCTTACCTCGTTTTGCTTCAACCTCTTCTCAAGTTATCTGGGAACACACTCTCATGCTTGCCCCTCAGAGGGTCGTCAGGCCATGGAATTCAAAATCTCTCCAGTGTTGTGTCTTCGAGGCATGGGCATCCGTCTGCTCACGTGCACTGGCAATTGAAAGTTCCGAGATCGTTCCTGTAAATTTGGGTTCATACAATCCACAGAAATGCGTCACACTCCACATGTATGAGAAGGGGCGTGAATTCGATATACCTCTCAGGCAGCTATGGAATCTCTTTGAGGAATTCTTCTCAAGTGAGGCATGCAAGAACCTTATTGGGATCGTGGGAATCGCAGTGCGCTCTATGTCTTTTGTACAGATCAAGACGATGTCATACAAAGGCGCAGTGTTCTACGACAATCGCTGGTCGGACCCTGGGAATTTCATTTACACAGTTTGGTGGAATATATTGGGTCAAATGGCCAGGTATCTTCAAAAACGACAGCCTACCAGGGCCTCGTCTAAATCCATGGAGGAGCTTCGCTTAATCGCTGGTCGGGTCACCGATGTACAGAGGATGGTCCGCGATCGGTGGAAAAGGGAACCCGACACTTCTCGATGGCTTGAGCTTATTGGAGATCTGATGGAGCTTGGGCTGGGAGCGGGGTATGTTGACCCAGATCGGTTCTGGAACGTAATTCAGGGGATCTCTCCCATCATCTGCTCCATTCGTTCAATTTTGACGTTTGTCGATCAACATGGGTCCTTTGCTAGGATTGGGAAAGACCGTCGCTTTTTTCGTGGCCCATGTGCGCCCTATACTCGGAAGTTCGCCGTGGCAATGTTCCACGGAATGCAAGTGCACAAATTCAATGTTACAGAATCTTCAGAGGTCTGGGTCTCTTACCTAATTGCGGCCTCAGAGAACAGGCTTCAATACTAGTGGAGCCGGGGCATCTGACGCCTCACGGAATTTGCCTTTGGGTTCTGAATCGAGACCCCATTGGGATCTCCCCCTTCCTCTGCCTACCACCTAGTGGATTGGCTGACGCCAGGAGATGTCACTTGTGCGATTCTATCTGGGACCCGCTCGGTCCCTGCGATCTTAGGGATACCGTGGCTTCGCAACAATCCTTTCCTCCCCTCAGGAAGCCTCTGAGTCCTTGGGCCTCGGCGTCTGTTCACCTCCCTTAGGCTTTGGAGGGATGGGCCCCTTCTCTCCACTTGACCCCTGTCGGCTCCTGCAGTCTCGGGCTCAAGCTTTCGGTATGTTACATCACACGGTTTATGACTGGTGCAAAATCCCATACTTCAAAGCTTGCCGGGACAGCGGCTATCATGGTCTGTATGTCAACGTTCGGGGTCCCGATGAGAGGGTTCGTAGAGTTCCTTGGACAGAATTTGTTGCGGATCAGTAGCCGTTTTGCCTCAAATCCTTTCTGGAGCTCCTGTCTGGTACGGCTGGGAAACTTTCAACTCCAGTGGATGGCTAAACGCTGCCTTCCAGTCATGCTTGCTGCCAAGAAGCGTCTCAAGTGGTCCCATGGCTCGGGCGGAATGTGGAACTACTGCGAAGTAGACGAAGTCTACGCGAAAGTGTGGAAAACGGAGTACTTTGACACGTGGATCGATCCCGATTCGGGCTGGCCTCACCCGGTTGTGTGGTACTTGTCCGATTACTGGTGGGATGGAGATTTCTTCGTGGAGAAGTGGCGGTGGAGGTATGGCTGAAGAGCAATCCTGGGACTTCCTTAGACTGGAATCTTCTGGTGTCCGTGGTGCGTGGGCCTGCGGCTTCTTGGAGGGCTCTCAGTCTGTCTCAGTCTTTCTTGCATGTATTTCTTATGTCCTGGGGATAGGGTCCTCAGACATTTCAGTTCAAACGTCGGCGGCTCGCCTACGATGGTGGTTTGCAAATACAAAAGGTTATAAACAATTCCAGCCACCTTGCGTTCTCCATATTAGTTTGAATTCATCCATATTACATATTCCTCGACAGGTCTGGCGTGGGTTCTAATGGTTGGGATCTCATTCAGCTTTGACCGTTCATCTTGCGTGCCTCCGTATCTTCTGGTTTCATTGCGTGCTTGGGTCGTTCAGTTTATCATTCAGATTCTCTTTTAGTCATATATATATCAGCCTTGATCACTACTCATGTTAAATGGGTTTCATGGGACTTAATGAAAGTTTTCTTCACCTCTTACTTTAGACCTTGGGACCATGTGCTTTCAAAGTTGGGACCCAATTGTCACTCAAGATCTTGTTAGTCAAATTTGGGCATCCCTTTTCTTCTGTTTCTCTATCTTCATTCAACACAAGAGGAACCTAGTGGTGGGATTTATTTTGGATCTTGGACAGTCTTTCATTTATGTTTTCTTTCAGTATCCTGGGTTTCAATCCTGGGTTGGGCTTTACCTATTCTCCGCTTCTATTCTTTCCTGCTTCTTCGCCTTCTTTCTCTCTCTACCTTCCGCATTTGGCGTATTGGTGGCTTCTCAGGTTTGTGTTATGGGAGGACCGACCTTTCAAGGCGCTTCATCATCATCATCATCATCCTCCTACTCCTCCTCCTCGCCCCTCCCCCTCCCCCTCCCCCTCCTCCTCCTCCCCTCCTCCTCCTCCTCCTCGCTCCGTCCCCCTCCTCGTCCTCCTCCTCCTGCCTTCCTCCTCATGATCCTCCTCCTCCTGCCTCCTCCTCTCCCCTCCTCCTCCTCCTCTTCCTCCTCCTCCGCCTCCTCCTCCTCTTCCTCCCCTCCCTCTGCTTGCCTCGCTCCGCCTCCTCCTTCCTCCTCCTCCTCCTCCTCTCCTTCCTCCTTCCTCCTCCTCCTCCTCCTCCTCCTCTCTGCCCAGATCACAAGCCTCGCTACGGGCTGGCCCCTTTCCGCCTGCCTTCATCATCGGCTTGTGGGAGAGTTCACCCTAACGGAACGAGTGCAGGATGTGTGGAAGGAACCCGTGTAATACCCTCATATATACCCCTTATCCTTACCCCTCCCGCACCTGGCCGTTTGGGCTCAGGTGCTGAGTTGGGGCGATCGTACCTTGATCGCCTGGGAGGGAAAGATATCCATCTATCCCTCCATCTCTCTACCAACGGATCAGGGGTTCTGTACTCTTGTACTTCAACCCCATACACAGGTTATCAGCCGAATAACGCTCACCTTCACCGACTCGCCCGCGGTGACCTTGCATGCGAGCCCAATGGAGCCGCTTCGGCGCATGCGCCGTAAGGGTTCCATTGGGGCTTCGCGTCCAAGCTCTCCCACGGTGCGACGGCTCGGTGACGAGTTGGAGAGCATTAGTGCGGACTGTGTTGGTGTCCCCGATACCCAATACCCGGCAGCCCCAAGGTACCCCGCGCACGCCCCCCCCCCGCCCGCCCTACAACCCCCCCCCACACCCCCCCCCATCCCCCCCCCCCGCACCCCCCCATAGCTCCCGATAGAACGAGAGAGGCTCGTCTAACTAGGCTCTGGCTGAACTTCACCGCAGTGCCGCCCGCGGGGGGACAGGAGAAGGAGTAGGAACAGGAAGGAAGGAGTTTCACACGCCGACCTTCGATCCTCCCTCCCCTTCCCCGTCGGGAGCAATCCCAACCGCGTCAGGCGAAAGCCTTACCGGTCTCGATGCTCCAGGGCGCTTTCGCGCTAACCGCCGATGGACCTCAGGTGCTGGGACCCCCAGCCCTGCGACCGTCCCTGTGGCGGAGCACGTAGCTACCTTCGAGGAACTCAGTAGACCAGTGTCGGCACAGCCACAGACGCGGTACCCCAAGGTATCATCGGATGAGACACCACACACACATGGTCCGAGTCGCAGCTCGTCCGCGCGCAACCGCCGTGGAGCCCCAGGCCCATACGGCGAAAGCAGGTCGAGCTCGCGCACTGCCTCTCAGAGGCCATGCACTCCCCGCGACAGGGGACACAGGGAAGCTGACGCTCCCCACCTCTCCATCTCAGACGACCAGCTGGCGGAGACGTCCGTCGCAGGTGACATAGCTGAGCTCAGAGACCAGGTTGAAACCTTCGTGTCCAGCCAATACTCTGGACTACTACAGAGCGTTCAGACGAACGCCACTGATACTGCAGCCAT